>VXAL01016942.1:44678-58659 GCA_013399475.1 Chauna torquata
GGCGGGTTTAGAGAGCTGTCCCACGTGTCCCCCACGCTTGGCGCTGAAAGGGTGGCAGGTACCTGGTGCCTCGCGTGGGTGGCTCGGCAAAGGAGGCTGTCACGCTTCATCTACAGGTACTGAGAGCCAAGCCCGCCTGGCCACCCCTCGTGTCCTGCCTGTGAAGGCACTGAGGTGGAGGGTCACGAATGGTATCCGAACTGGCTCCCTTCCTCAGGCTCTGTGTAAGTACCAGATTAGGGCTGGATCTTTAAAAAGTGAACGTGAGGAGTTTTTCGGATGAAAGCACATCCAGGTAGTTAGATGCCTGAAATATAAATGTTACCGTTAGGACATTTTCCCTCCTGCCCTCTTTCGGTGTAACTGGACACCTTGCTGACCCAGAAGGGACTTAGAAATACCGAGAAGAGATGGGTGAAGTGTGTGGAACAGGTAGCTGCTTGGGACTTCTGGGTGTTCCTCCGTCTACTGTAGAGCAAAATCGAGGCAGACCTAATGTAATGAACATGCGGCATGTGCCTGTGAATTACCAAGTTACGAGGCTTTGTATCCGATTTTGCTGTCTTTATTATCTGTGCATTTCTTATGCCTTCCGTAAGAGGGAAGGGTAGCTGACCTATATTACCACCAAAACTAGGTTTTCACAACAACCGGCTGGATGTATCAAGGTTATCTGTGTTTCTATTGAAAACTCATTCTGTTTCTTGGGTTTTACCCAGCTATCTTCACCGGGCGTATCAGCTTGCAGACAGGTCTTGCGGTGTCCACACTTTAGGATTGGTTTCGATCCTTGAGCTGTAGAGAGCATGTTTCAGGCTCAGACAATTCAAAAGGATTTTGCATTTTTTTATGGGCGTACGTATGACCAAGTAAAAATTGGAGTAATTTATTATCATTCCAAAAAAATCACAGGACTGTTTAAGCTATGACTTGATGCGTTTTCTGTCAAAGGGGAGAGAGAAGTAAAGCCTAGTTAATTATTTCAAAGTCACGTTTTATTGTACATAAAAACGCATTTGCCCTTTTGAACCAGTGAAGGGCCAAGAACTAGCCAAAACATTGTGTTCACACAGCCCCCTAGTGGTTAAAGCCTTGACAAGTTCACATTCATGTCTCTCATATGAAAGGGGCCAAAACAGCTTGATGCAGATTAAAAATAAAATGCTGTAACCTTCTCAAAAGGCATGGTCACCTGCCACAATAAAGATGTACCGTGCCCATTACAAGGCTAATCTTTACTATGTAGTTTCACAGAAATTAATCAAAGCTGTAAAGAGTTACAGCTTTGTGAAAGAATGTAGACAGACAGCCATACAACTAAATTTAAAACAAGTTGCCCTTATTACTTTGGAAAAGTGAGTTTTTTTTAACTGGGGCTAGACATTTGGTGGAGATATTCCTACATTCCTTAAACTCATAGATTACAGTGATAATAACCTACGTTATGCACTAAAAAAAATTTGATCTAAGCTCTGACCTGTCATTTCAAATGAAGAACCTGTTAAGCGTAACACAGTAATTAATAGCTCCCAGTTATTTTATTTTTAAGTATTTTAGTCATTTTGTATGAAAACTAATAATAACTCATGAAGTAATTCATTTGCTATCTTGCTTGATGTTTAATTCAACTCTTTTAAATCTTTTTTTTTTTCGTCCACCTGTCAATAAGCCAGTGGCTTTTGTATTGACAGTATATTACAGCCTCTTGAAAGCTGTGGAGGAGGTAAAATAGCTGGAGGCAAGTTGGCTGTTGGGAGTTCTGATTCTTGGGTTGACAATATGGGATTACAGGATAAACACTGTGGAGTAAGACATTTCTGCTCAAAGGATCAGCAGCACAATAGCTAACTGGTGACATTTGAATATACATCATCATTAGACTTCAGACTGAACAAGCACTAAGCTTTCTAGAAAGTTTGCGTCTTTTGGAATCACGTTTTCAGTCACATAGACAACAGTGTGTTAATTTTGCACTCAATTCTTATTCAGATTTACCTACTATGTGGTATATTGAGATAATCCTGGGAAGATGAGGCCCTTGTTAACATTTTATACCATCCATCTGCACAGTGGCTTTTCTTTCTTTATATTGCTGTGCTTACTGCAAGTTCAGCACACATCATAGATGTTACAGTAAATGATGAAATATCTTTACTAATAGTTCAATGAACATCTCATAAGACTGTAAAGACCCAAGCTGTGTCATAGGGCTGTCTCATGACTTCTCGAAGTGTCTAATTATCCTAAATATTGCAGATCATATGTAAGGTTTCAGGAAGTAGAAGCAAAGCCTAATCTTTTCCTTGCTTTTTAGGCTAACGATATTTGTTACTGAAGAGAGCAGTGATTCTAACAGTTTCAGCTTCATCAATATCTGTCCCATACAGCAAATACTTTTTCACTGTAGTTTACCTTCAAAACAAGCTATAACCACCATGAAGAATTAGTAGTAGTCTTTGATTTGAGTTTAATTAATATGAACAAAGTTATTTAGAAAAATACTTTTCTTCACTTTTATTTTGACTTTCCAGACATGAGCACTGAGGTGTAAGTTTGAGATACAGTCTGAGTAGGAACTGCAGCTTGAGAGGAATGGAAGTGTAAGTCATCTACATTGTGATGTCTCCAGAGTACGGTATTTCTCTGCTGTCTTAATCTTCCTTCTCACTGAATGAATTTATGGTTCACATGAATCTTCTGCACATGCTACAAACCTGCAGGTGCAGTCCACATGATATGCCCAATCAGCGGAGCAGAGGTAGGACGCAGGACACCAGTACCTTATGAGGGTACACACATCAAACTGAAATCCTCCATTGATGGGTGGTGAGGTGAGGAAGAACACTTCCAGAGAAAACTTACTGAAATGTAAATGAAAAGACAGTTTCCCAGCAGGAAAAAAAAAAAAATTCTCCAAGAGAAAAATGATATCCAGTCCTGAATATAAAACTTTCTCTATTTTCTGTAATCCACAACTAGTAAAGGGGAAAAGAATCTACTTCAGCATAAAAATAACCATGAACATTTTAGACCAATGTCATTATGAAGTCTTAGTCCGGCTATTCATTTTATTCAGAAATACGGCTGTAGCACACATATGCATAGCCAACATTTGTACAGTTCCTATGCTGAGTATTACTCTACAATAGGTAGAATGGCTTATAGCATGATTTACAGAAATGGTAGGCTCTTACTTCCTATTAGAGATTTCTCTTTTCCCTTTTGTCCTTTTTTTTTTTCCTTTTTAAACCTGTTTTTATTTGGGTTTTCATGCTAGTTAATCTATCAGATTCTGACATTTTGGGTAGAACTTTAACCTTTTTCAAGAATTAAATTCGGAAAGAATATCTGTGCATTTATTTTGACAGGGGTCTAATTCTTTCCCTGGGAAACTATAATTTCCTGGTATTTTAGAGCAGCAGTTTGATATTTGACCTGATGTAGGCAGTGTGTCAAGGGTGTACTTTTTACTACATCTGAAGTGTTTCACCTAAATTTAGCTATGGACCATGGGGACTGGAGCGAAGAAGTGAAAAACTAGTGATCAACTGTAAAAATTTTGGTTAAAGTTAAAATCCTGGGCAACTGCCCAGGATTACATGGGAGCTCGAGACGGGTAGAATCTAATTCTCCTGCATGGAATTTAACTGCTTCATTGCTTTAACCATGGGTCTGTCTTTCCCTACCTGTCTCATTCATCACACACCTTAAAATTTCTGTGGCAGATTAAGCGGGAGTCGTAACAAAGAAGTTTTATTTGTTATACAAACACTCATTTTCATTTAGCGAACATCACCCATTCTGTGTATTTGATATGAACAGATCTTGCAGGGAGAAAACAGTATGTGATCATGTAATTTTGGATGCTGTGCTCATCACATGAACAGGCTGAATTAATGTTGTGTAGGCATTCATAGTGATCACATTCCTTTACTTCTGAACATATAACTTTGTAAACCCTGTGTTTGTTAACCCTCTAGTAAAATTCACTGTGGAATTCATGAAAGTGTGTCAAATCTTTCTGATTTACACTAAAATACTGAAGGTGATTCCAAGTCTTTCTAACACTTCAAGTATTGCTCGATCCTCCCGGTTGCAGCATGTCCATCTTTTTTTTAATCTTTGTTTTTTTTGTGTTGTTTTTTTTGGTACAATGTCCTCTGTACCCAATCTCTTTTAACTCTCTTTTAGAGGTTGCTACCACACAGTTTGATTTAATCCAAACTTTCCCAAATGCATTAGCAGATGGTCTTAAAGACAAATGTGCTTCCAGTGTTATATGAGCTCAGCTGAGCTCAACTGCTTTTATATATGAAAAGCAATAGATACGGACGTTTCTTTGTAACCTTGCAACAGCTTTTGTAAGGGACTGTAGATGGCTTTAAACATGAGCGAAGAAACAAAACAGTTTAACACACTTTAGAAATGAAGAGAACAAGGTACAAGAAGTTTCAGCAACTTGCTTGAAGTAGTAAAGAAAGTAAAAATATGTATTTTGGATCTATTTGCTAGTTCTATGGTCATCTTTTCTCCAATGAGTACATAGTATGACATTTAAGACCTCTCTAGATTGAAGTTTCTTGTTCCTCTGTTGTCACATCCAATCTCTGTCCATCAATTTTTTTTTCTATAGCTTTGTAATTGCTGGTCAGAGACCACATGTAGTGTTCTATATGCATTCTGGAATATGTCTGAGCTTATCTCATATAACACTTGAGGGTATTTTTCCCCAGTGAATCTCAATGTTTTGCAGTTCTCTTAGTGTGTTGCCATTTGTTTTCCTTATACTATTCCAGTCAAAAGTGATTGCCTTGGAGAGTTAGTTGGAAGCAAGATGGGAAAGTCTCTCTCTCGCCCGCCTCCGGCCTTTAAATCCAGTTTAACTGCTTCAGTCTTGAACTTTAATTGTTAATGGGATTTTGCTTCTTTTGTCATGGTATCCTACAATGAACATTTGCGCACTTAGCTGGCTTTTGTAAATGAGTTCTAACAAATAAAATGCTCCACTCACAGCTGATACTGATTGGTATCACTATCATGAATCAGTATCTTAAAAGCAGTAAATGTGTCAAATGTCATTCTGCAGGGCAAGTCACAAAATCTGTCATGTCCCGTCTTGAAAGATGACTGCTAAGATTTCCCTACTTTTAGCAGAACGATTTTTCTCCTGTTACACCTCGCTTAAAGGGAGACTTAAAATGGATGTGGCAAGCTAAGCTGAATACCGTACAGAACATTAAAACTGGCTTTGAATAATGTGTCGTAATGATTCCCCATGCATCATAACTTCCTTATTCATTTTCTATCTCTTTTATAATTACTTCAAGTATTAAAATACCATTGCATCTTTATGTCAAGAGAAAGAAAGGAAGGCAGAAGAATTGACCTAATCCTTGTCTTCTTTCCAATGACCTAATTTTTTAGATTTTGACCTCTCCTAGCAGAGAATTCAGCTACTCTAACTGCAGAAGCTTAACCAGTGTTATTTGAACTTGAGCTTAGTTCTAAGCTTCACATCGCAAGATCTATCTAGTTAGAATACCAAGTACCCTTACTGCTCTGTAGTACAAATACTTTGCTGAGGACATCTACCCATTGTGACCAGGGTCGATTGTAAAAACAATGTGTAGACTTCACTATAGGCATTGCTTAACATCTGGAACCTGGAGAAATTAGGAAATAAAAATACAGTGTCCAAAAACTACATTCCTTTTTAAATTACTTTTGCCTTCATACACTTCTCCCACTGGAACAAAAGTGAAGTAATGTTTGGAACTGACTGTGGTATCCAGGTAGAACTCTGAATTTTCTTGCTCTCCTTTGGGTGCCCGACTTTCAGTTATTCTGATTTCACATCCAAAGAGTTGGTCTTGGATCTTGGACCAATCTCACCACGTTTGTGATAGTCCTGGTTGTATTTTCTGAATTAAAAATGCTGAATTGACTCCACTTGTGTGTATATATGTATATATATATATGCAATGAGTAAAAGAGACTTACTCTATGTGTATATGAATGGACAAGAAGAATGAGGGAGAGTAAACTGCTGGCTAAAGGTTTCTTTCTAAATCTTCAAAATGTTTCAGAGTCAATTCAAAATTCAGATGTTGATCTTAAATTGATCTTTTGTTGATGTTTTAAATCTAGGTAGTGAGTTTCCATGTTGTAGGGCAGGAGAGTCTTTAATTATATCTGATTTCAAGGATGGAAAATGTGACTTTCTACCTTGAAAGTTAATTCACAGATTGGCTTAAATTTGAGAGAGTTTCTGAAATCCACCCTAATAGCACTGTCATCAAATACCTCTCTCAATTAAAGCAGAGCTGTATGTGAAGAAGACAGGTCAGCATCTCTAAAGAAGAGACAAAGGAAGTTACCATGCGAAGGACTGTAGGAAACAGTGGTTAGTGAAACACTATCCCAGAAAGGCTGCCTGTATGGCATTGAGTCTGTGGCCATTGAGTATCTCTTTGTAAAATTATCCTCTATGTGGTGAACATCTTAATTTGTCCATCTATTTCTGATTTGTTAGTGCATCTGGAACACTTGCATATGTGTGTATCCTCTGGCCTATGACTTCTGCAAACTAATACACTGTGTACAAGCAAAAGATGTATTTATCTTTGATATATATAAGTAAAAGTTCATAGTACTCTGAGAAAAGGTAATGATTGCCTTTATGATGTGAACCATCATTTAATTTGTTCTAGCACTGAGAAACTGCAAAACTGAATTATAATTGTTACTGCAATACAATAGAAGCCACATAGTAAAAAGAGTTGTCCTGCTCTGAAAAACAGCTTTAAAACCTGTCCTAGACCAAGGCGGCAACCTTGTACCACAGATCAGTGTGACGAGGTCAGGTTTCCTCTGTCTGACTTGTTAATGCCACTTAATGGGTATTGCAGTGATAGCAAAGTAAATATATTACTATTAAAGAGGAAATACCACAAGCTAGGAGATAAGAACGATGACAACTGTTACAAAATCAAGATAGCAGCAGCAGTTATTTGGCATCTTCAGTTCAATGCCATTACAAGCAAATAAAATATTTGAACTTAAAGTATCAGCTTTACTACTCCGTAGTCTATAACTTAATAGTCACAGAATTAACAGAATCTTCAGACACATATGCCTAGCAGCTACAGTCTTGTGGGTTTTTGGTGGTGTGGAAAGTACATGAATCCAAGCTTTATTGTCAGTGCCTCCCATAACATTATTGCTATTTCCTGTTTCAGTCTTTAATAATATAGGATAGGTTGGGGTTTCAATCTCTTTTGTTCTCTCTCTCTTTTTTTTCCCCCGGAAAGTTTGAAGAATGGTTGCAATGCAGTCCAAGTCACATTTTTAAAAGGAAGCTAGATTGTTGCTTTCTGCATTCTTCTAATTCATTTCATTTATTTCTCTTAAAAGACAAAAAGTACTTCTTGATAATTTCTTTTTGTGTCCTTATTCCTTTTACAGACCAAACATGCGCACGCACAAACATTAGCTTAGTGCTTTGTAAGAGATGTTGATAGAATTGAAATCACTACTTAAAAATTTGAGCTAAAAGAAATTCTATGTATGAAAGGAAGGATGATCTTTAATTGGAGTGCTACATTTATGC
Source organism: Chauna torquata (assembly GCA_013399475.1). Lineage (NCBI taxonomy): Eukaryota > Metazoa > Chordata > Aves > Anseriformes > Anhimidae > Chauna > Chauna torquata. The sequence continues at coordinate 52,288 of VXAL01016942.1, forward strand.
AGGGGAATCACACAGACATCTGGTCCTCCATGTATAGTTTTAGGAGGCATTTATTCAGGAAATCTGTTGTAGAAGCATACCAATGGATGCATTTTTCCAGACTCCAGAGGAAAATGCTGTGCATCGGGAGTGCAACTAGCTAAGAATACCTCATTTTGTAACAGAGAGGCATCAAAACAAATACATAATGGGCCACTTCTAGCTCTCTTAATACTTCACTCTCTATTTGCCTTATTCAGAACAGTTTTGTTCACTTCCAGCCTTTCGAGCACTTTGTGGTATTATTATAAAGGCTAGGCCAATAATGTAAGCTCTAAATTTATTCAGTGTTACCAGACAAAATTAGTCTGTCAATATAAAGTAGCAACAGGTTACTAGTATTGTACCTTTCAAGTGAAAACCAGGTATTGTGATGGTGAACAGGAGACACAAACCATTCAGCATCACCACCGTATGACAGAGACGTTACTTCATTTTAAACTGTACATGTGCAGTCTGTATGTCACTTTTAATTCATGGAATTGCAAAGGTCTGGATCTGGATTAAACCTCAGGACTTCCCATCTGTTTTGAGACAGGATTAGGATGTCTGGGGCATCTGTAAGAGCTGGCCAGAATTTTCTGGAAAATATCTCTATATCCTCCATAAGTGGCCTACTCCAGTACTTCATTACCTTTAATTTAGATTTTCCTATTAGCTAAACAAAGTCTTTTTCCCTGTGAATAAACTGATTCCTTCTTGTCCAATCCTAGACAGACTACATAGCAGACTTTTCAGCACTGGAGGGCCTTTATTATGTCCTTCTTCCACCTCCCCCATAGACCAAACAATGCCTTTTCCTTCATGCATTCCACAGAGGTTGTATTTCTGAAAATTATTAGCACTCTTGTTCCTTTTCCCTGAGTGCTCCTCAACTTACCATAAATGTCACCAAGTTCAGTGGACTGATCTGCAAGTAGTTCACTAGCTAAAGCCTCACATGATCCATAGACAACAGAGCAATTACCTCCAATGTTTTATATACAATGTTCTTGATAATACAGCTCAAATTGTGATTTGCCTTTTTGTTAAAAATATCATACTGATCTAGTCAGTTTATATTCCACTCTAACTTGATGACCCCATCTGCGTTACTGTGATCCACAGGATCCAGGATGCTACTTTGTTTTTTTAATTTGATTTTTTTTCCTTGCTCAGTGTGTTTATTACCAGTTACTTTGAAATGATCCGCTTTTATCTGCTTTCAGCTTATCAAAAGCAATTTGGACCCTCTCCACAGATTTTTTTGTAAATTCTTCCAACTAATTGCTATCCATAGTTTTTAAACATGTAAAATATACTCTATTCTGTCACCAAAGTTGTTATTGAAATTATGATCAACTTTATCAGTGTCAAAATACCTGTGTTCCAGTAAACCATGCCATGTGTTTCAAGGCACAGCTGAGCCAACCAGTTGTAACTCTGCTGATTCAAGGATTGCTAGCTCAGATGCAAAACCAGTACAGATTGAGTAGGTCAGAACCCAAGCTAATAAAAGCTGGTTATATTACTCTTGAAACCCACTGTAAATAGCCTGATAGCTCTGTGCAGAATTAGCCTGCATTGTGAAAAGCTTGTCAGTTCAGGTTCAGCTATAGCCTTGCCAATAGAATACAGTTGAGCTACAGCAACAAATCAGTGAAGACTTGAGCATTCTTCTTTGAAAATTAGCTTCTAAGAGCTACCCAGGATAATAATTTTGAGGGTGCTAAGCCCCAACCAGCTTAATGCAGAGCTTAACATTAGTAAAAGCACTTAACATTTTAAAAAACTAGATCTCCCATAACAATATATTCTAAAGATTGAAAATTTTATTTCAGATTTCTTGGTATTTTATGCATGACCCTCTTCTCTGTAAAATCACCCTAAGAACAGCAGCAGTTCAGCATTTTCCTGCTGTGCATCTTCGGAGATCCTCGAATGAAAGACGCTACACAGGCATGAACATAGCTGTTTGGTCTAGCATGCAAAAGCAGGGAATCAAATTCAAGTCTTTTGCAGTGTCTTGCAGAGTACTAACCACAGTAAAGGTATTTGGCTGGCCCAGAACTAACGCGATACTTAAGAAACATCCAGACTGGGGATTTCTTAAATCACTGTATGCTCAGGAAGCAATAATTTTTGGTCTGAGGGCAGAATGATTGTTTTGTCTTCATGCAAATTTTTTCAGATACTGGTTGTGATTACAGTATGAAATAAGAGATCTCTCCAGTGTGATATTCAATAAATGCATCTCATATCACAGCCAAGATTAGAAATCAGTGGAACTTACAGGACTGTCTGTTCAGACTAGAAAAGTATTTATTTGCAGTAAGGTGTCTATGTAAGCAATAAGAATAAAGTCAAACAGCAGAATTAGCTTTCAGGTAGAGGCTACCCAAAGATACATAGCGCTTGAAGTGCTTATGGATATAATAGAATGAATTAATTTATCTCTTGCAGACCGTATTGGTCATCTGATACAGAATTTGACTTTTAAAAAAATGTTCAGCATTTAAAATTGATTGCAATATTGTTTATTAGTACAGAGCCTCAAGAATGAAACCTTTCAAGCCACATAGGAAGCACAAACTCCACACAAAGGCAAGTTTAGATTTGTGCATTAAATCTGATAAGTAATTTGAGAATATTAAGTAATTTCACACTGTGCTTTAATACAGAATTCCACTAGGCATCATTTAAGAGGCAGTGGGTATACTTCAACCCCTCTTGGTAATTTGTGTTGGTGTTCATGTGTCTTGTGAACTTCCTTCAATCATTTGTCATTAAAATCATTCCTACTGGCAGTCAGGTTTCCATGCAGAGAGCTAGGAAGGAGAATAGTGCTGATTACAGAGATATACAGCTTCTATTACTGACCCTGACTAGTTTATTTTGGACACTGTAGATTATGATTTTTTTTTTTTCCTTTTGGGTAAAAGCTTGGGAGTGTTCTTTAAAAAAACAGGTCTCCAAGGAGGGTGGAGAATGCTCATTTGTTATCTAATTCTGTCCACTGTTTAGGCAATGAAATCTTGAGCTAAACAGCAAGATTCTAAACTGTTATTATTGTTTATCTATATGACAGTGCAAAAGATAGATTATTTTTATTTACACCAACATAGGGCTACTCTTTCAGTGTAAGGGACCACAATCAAGCTGAGATTGAGTCCTTCTGTACTTTAAAAGAAATTTCAGACCCCATATATTTTTCTCATCATATTTTCTTGGTATATTAAAATAAATTCTCTCCTTGATTTCCCCATATTAAAATTGATAAAAGTGCAAATAATGGAAGTAGATATTAGAATTGTGTTGAATACGTAAAGTGAACAAAATAACTGCTTTCAATTCTCTCAGAACTATCAGTCCTAAGAGCAAGTAGTTAGCTACCTTTCAAACACTTCATGGAACTTTATGTTGATATTGTTGATATAGTAATGCAGTTTATGTATCTTTAACAGGTCATCCACATACAAAGAGTATGTTGAGGATTAGTTTAAACAAATAGTATTAAGAACACCTTTTGACACCAGTCATTCAGTCCCCAATACTTTATAACACTGACATCACAGCTGCCCTCTTCGACAAGCTATCTGACTCAGTTGGTTTCATCCTACTGCAGATTTTCTTCTGTGAGTACAGAATTGCTCGCCCCGATATTTTTTGCCTTCTATCTTTGATACCGCTCTAACACTTCCAAATGACTTATTTATTCTAGTTCTGCCACTTCCTGATGTTATCATGGCTTATGCTTCTCCAGTCACCATAGACAGCTGTATTCTCAACTCTCTCCACTTCTTCCTCTGCTTTCCATGTTAGATGATACAATCTCCAAAGAGTAGTAACATTCAGTGCAACTTCTTTTTTAACCCTGAGCTACTTGTCTTTCAGTCTGTCTTCCTCATCCTGAAATAGATTCACCCTCCCCTTGAATTAAAAATAAAGAAAAAAGGTGGATTAATTAGGTGAAAAAAATTGACAAGGAAGTATATAAATTACTGCACTCATTTTCCACATAAAATGATTCATATAACATATGTTACATTAGTAAATATACTTACTTTGGATTTCTGTTTAGTAGTAGCAGGGGTGCCTTCTGGATCAAAGATACTGTCATCTTAAAAAATATTTGAAATTCTTTGTATAAACAGAAGTACTTTTCAAGATTGCATTTATTTTTACATATTAACAAAGATGCTATTCACAACTAGAGATACGTACCGAACCAGGAAATACTGGAAGCAGTGGCTGGAGGAGGAATGTCTTATGGGGCATCCCAGGGAATCTTGGGTTCAGTTCTGTTTTCTTTCCTACTCTTTTTGTGTGACCTCAGCAAAGCTACAGTCTCTTTGTGGTTTGGTTCCTCCTGTGTAAAGTGGGTGTTACAAGAAGTTTCCAATTTACAGGCTCAGACAGATGTACACTCAGCTAAAGCTCTGAGATGAATACAGTGGTCATTAAGTGCGCTCCATTGGAACAGTGCAGTTTTGACAAGAAGAAGACAGTTCATCTGTATAGGAGATCAAGCTTTCTTGGGACTGTGGAATTGCGTGCAAATGTTACCTAATTTCTCCTCCAAACACAAGGTGCATTTGCTGACCTTGCTGCATCAAGTGTAAACATATAGTAGAGTAAATGTTTATATAGTTACAGAAATATTCCAAAACACTCCAATATATTCTTTTGTGTTACTATGAAGAGGTTTAAGAGAACACAAGAGATGATAGATACAAGCTACATCGCTGAGACACTGCTGAAATACAGTTGAGAGAAGGAAAAAGCTCAGCATACAAAATTCACGTAATGGCTTGTAGTAAAGGCAGGCAAATGGGGATTACAATGCAAGGCAACCTAATAATGGCTGTGAAGTCCTCTATTAAATGTAAGAAAAAAAAATTGAATGTGTAGAACAAATAAAGAAGTATAAGAGGTTGTATATGAAATGAACAGGAGTGGGCAACGGAGAGGGATACACACTGTCATTCACACCTACCTTCCACTTTTTATGTCATCTTTGCAGGTAAAATGTAGTATTTGATCATTCTATTTCTAATACAGTCTATTAATGCTTTCCCACAATGCAATTTACACAAATTTTCTTTCCCAATTTGAGGCATATGTTCTACTCTTTCAAATCTTTACAGAGTTTTTATGCAACATTTCTCATTTTTCACTGTCATCTCACCTTACCTATCCCGAAACACCTTTCTTCTATTTGCTACCAAGCCAATCTCTGAAGCTTTTAAATTTCATTTCCATTTATTTCTATACATTGAAAAAAATATTTCCCTTCAGATTTTAACACTATCAAAAATTGCACTAAATACAACATAATTACTAGTGAAAAGTGATCGAAGTGTTTTACTTTGGAGAAGAAGCATGCACAACGCTCAGTCGCATAGTGCAGTCAAATGGTCACAATGTGTACAATGGCTCTTCGTTTTCTGTGTGCGTGCTTTTCTTCCTCCTGTGTAAGGATGCTTGTAAAAACCTTAAAGTGCAACTAGCAAATTGCGTGTGTTTCTAACATTTAGGAGCAAATAAGGCTCCCAATCAATTGTTACAACAACTGTTTAGATTTTGGTATATTTGCTTAAAGTTACTTCAGAACGTAACCAGATACAAAAAGGCATCAACGTTTTGCAGCAACAGAAAATTTTGTAATAAAACTCCTACATCATTACAGGACTTCCTTCCTTCCTTTATGAAAAATAGTCGTTCATACAGTATTCTGAGAAGGCACGAACTATGTAGTGAGCAGTACTAATTCACTAACATAGGGAAGAATTTGGATATAAAGAAGTTCAGCCTCAGGGAGGGGAAAATCTGCAGAGCAGCAGATTGCAAGTGACTAGAAAAAGAGACATATGAATAGAATCCAGCAAAGCTGAAGCTAGAAAAGTAACATCTCCAAAAGGATGAAGGAGAAAGCAGCCCATCAGGAAGAAGTCAAATATCATCTTTTGGGAATGACAAAATTGAGTGTCTATGGATAAGGACCAGGGGTAAGGCCTGTAGGGATGACATCTTGATGGGAGTCTGTTGTAGACCGCCTAATCAGGATGAAGAGATGGATGAAGCATTCTATGAGCAGCTTGCAAAAGTTACACGATCACCAGCTCTCGTTCTCATGGGAGACTTCAACTTCCTTTATACATGCTGGAAGTATAATATTGCGTGGAGGAACCAGTCCAGGAGGTTTTTAGAGTGTGTGGAAGATAGCTTCCTGACACGGCTGGTTCAAGAACGTACCAGGGGAGGTGCCCCACTAGACCTGCTCTTCACTAACAGAGAAGGACTGCTGGGAGATGTGAAAGCTGGGAACTGCCTTGGGCAGAGTGAGCATGAAAT
>VXAL01016943.1:6697-28380 GCA_013399475.1 Chauna torquata
CCCCGCGGGTGCGGCCGCCGTTCTGCGGGACGCCTCGCGGCGCGAGGAGTGGGGCGGCCGGTGGGCAGGGGGAGGGAGCGTGAGCCGCGCGCCGAGGCCGTGCGGGAGGTGGCCGGGTGGGCAGCCTGCGCGCCTCGCTTCCTCCGCTCTGCTTTCGTGAAGCTGCCTTTGTCAGTAACTCTGTGCTCTCTGCTCCTTCATGTCTCCCCCTGCACCACAGGTGCCAAAGATGGGCCGTCGAGCGCGCCAGGACCTCTTTCCAGACGAAAATCTCAGCAGGAAGAATTCCTCTTCTGTGTCTACTGGGGAGGTGGGTGCCCTTCCAGGAGAACCGGTCTGTAGTGTAAGGTGTCTTTGATCCTGGTAGTGTCCCTCCTGGAAGATTCTTTGTGTCTTCTGAGATTCCTTCCCTCATGGTGTGCTTTACCCTTTGAAGTTTATCCTTAGAGTTGGCACCCATGTGGCTGCCCTGCCCCTTTGCTGGTGTTGCTTTCCGCATGATGTGTAGTTTTCACACAGGCTCTTATCTGGGGCTGTGGTTTCTTGGTTTGAGGTACGGAGAGTAGCATCAAGCAGAGTTGGGGCCTCTCCTTCCCATACGTGCATATCTTCCATAGGTATCGAAATATGAGCAAGCTCATCATTTTGTTACCAGTTTTGCCACCATCTGTGGTAGCCAGGTAGAGTACAGGTAAGCAGATGCCTTTCCTTTCAACTTTGCTTTTGCTAGAGCCAGAGTACAGTTTCTGGTGGTCAGTATCAGGCTTGTATAGCAACATTATTTTTCCTTTCCTCCATGCACAGGCTACAAAGTTCATGCTGGGAACGTGCTCTGTAGCATCTGAGACTTTATCTCATGGGCAGTAACGTGCAAACTTAGTTCCCACTTGGCTTTGAAGAAAGACCTTTGTTCAGACTTTGTTCTGTCAGTACCTCTTTGAAAAGAAGACTGTCTGGAACCCCCTTTTCACAGGAGGATGAGGCAGTATCCTATAATACACAGAAGGATAAGATCTGAACCCTCTTGAGTCACTCTCTTGCTTAGTATTGCAGAATCCCCAAATCCTGGAAGTTTGCTGTCTGATGTTTGCATGGCTTTTCCACAGGCATCTCCTGCTGAAAGGAGCACCTGTCAAGAAGTGACATACAGACTGGTCTCCCTGACACATTCGGATGGGTAAAAGGGTCATCAGACTTCCAGCATATTAACAGTGGTGTTTGTTTAAATGAGATAATACTTACCTTTTTGCAATGCCAGTGGTGTTTTCCAGCATACCATATTCTTGGTTTCTTTGAACTGCAAAACCACTTTACCCTGCTGACCACCCTGGCACCAACTGTACTTCAAGCTTCTGTGCTCCAAGCCCTGGGACCGTCTGTCTTAGGAGTGGCTACTTCTGTCATGCTGTGTGTCATGATGAAACTCTCACATTACACTGAGTAGCTGTGTCCCAGTCATATGTGCCAATATGTTTTTTGGGGGGCTGTTTCCTTGGAGTCCCTGCTATGCTGTTGAAAATGTGCTGTTACAGCTTCTCTTACAATTACACCTAATATAACTAAAACTTTTTTTTTTGCTGTTGAGAAAGCATGCTCTTTTCTCTTTTGGTAGGCATAACAGAGAATCTTCTCCTGCCTATGCATTCTTCCTTCCCTGGGTATACTAGGAGCTCAGGAGGAATTCTGGGAGGGAGTTTGTGAAAAGAGTGAAAGGCCCATGCTCAGAGGTGACCTAAACTCTGTAACAGAGTTCATCCTCTTTGATGTAGCACTACTTCTCTGCCACCTTAGCAAAAATTGAGTGCTCTGATTTCTAGGGTTAAATCACTTTCCACAGGCAAGTCAAACCAACTCCTTTTGGCACAGCTGTGGGTACTAGAGAATGAGGAAGAGCATTCACAGTAAGAGGAATAACTGATACTTGCCAAGATGTCTCTCATCCAGGTGAGGCTGGGCATCCATCTGTGTCTGTTTCATGTGACTAACTGAAGTTGTTCTAAAATTTTAGCTCCTGCAGAGTAAGAAGCTGAGTATACCCTTTGAAGAAGTTCAGGAAATCTGAAGTGATCCCCTGCGCAGGCTCTGTGCTTCATCAGTGAGCCCCATGAACCTCCCGATAAGCAAGAGACTCATAGACCCTAACAGCAGATGGTTTCATCTATGCTTCCTTCCACCTGTGTTTGCAGCACTGGAAAGACCTGATGGGAGATGCCAGGTCTGTGCAAAGCAAGTAGAGCTCTTTATCCACATCCAATAGTATGATCTTTTGTAATTTAAGAAATCAAAATAACAGTGAGGCCCATAGGTAAAGAAAGTATTAAAGAAACCAGCTGGTGCTGCAAGTAGGTGTTAACATTGGTTAGCCTCCAGATGAGGGTGGCTCACTGTCAGATTGTTCTCCTAGCAGAACTGGCTGTCCTCATTTATGGACTGATTCTCTGGTTAGGAAGAGACCAAGGCATGTTGCAGGGGTACAGCTGACTGAAACCTGCTGCAGTTGTACTTGGTGTGTCTCACATCACAGCCGTTGTAATAGCTGTGAAGAGATCGTAAAGGCTCCAGTCCTTGAGGATCCCTAGAGAGGACTAAGAATTAGTTAGAGTCTTGTGTCTGAAGGCACTGAGCTTTTCAGCAATAGAAGGGTGAGGCTTTCCATGCCTCAAACAATTCAAATATGTTATTACTGGATCTTAACCACCAGCAAGAAATGTTTGTGTCAGTAGTCTCCCTTCAGACAGTTCTTTACTGCTAAATGTTGCTGTTAACTGAAAACCTTGGAGATACTGGAGAAGAGACAAAATCCACTATATACAAGTGTCAGCCTTTTCCTTTGCTCCAGAATTGAAGGCGTTTCATATATGGTCATATTTGATACCAAAATGAGCATTTAATAGAACTAATCTTGTATTGTCCTTCAACCTAGATTGGCAACTGCCTTTTACTCTTCTGGAAGGTTGGCCTTGGCTTGCCTCCAGGTGGTGGGGTCAGCTGTTGCAATCGATGTCTCCTTCAGCCATCTGGTCCAGCTTTTCAAGGAACCTTCCCAACAGAAACTCAAAAAAAAAAAAAAAACCCTACCACCACCAACAAAAAAAACTTTATACTAGAACTGGCCATAGTGGAGGAGACCCCATGTAATTAGTTTCAGCACAGGAGGTTTTATTCCTATTAGTGATTTTGAAGATGAAGAGATTTGTCCTAAACCTTTGCCATATTGGCACCTTTATGGGCAGTTTCCTATTCAGGATAGTGATTCTGTCCTTGTTAGTTCCTCAGGGTTTTAAAACTGTTTTAAGATTCATCTTGACTTTTTCTTTTTTGTATTTCCATGCCAATGCACCCAGCTTCCACCCAACTCAAATTTCTGCTATGAACATCTCATTTGTACCAATGTTCTGGTCTTGACACTGAGAACCATCCTGGATGTATTTTCCAGTCACAGCAGCTTGCTTGAAGAAAGCAGAAAGTACCTGCCTATCTGTTTTTCAACATTTGGGCTTATTACAAGGAAATCACTTAGAGGCATGAACAGCTCATTTAACATAATTGAAAAGGTCTTTGTTTTGAAGTCAATATGTAAATTTTCTGACTTGGAGCATAGATCTTATCAGATTACCACTGATCTCTTGTTGACCTGGACTCTGTCTTCCAAAAGAGACTCCAAACAGTCGTATATCTTATCAACTGTCTGTCTTCTTTCACAAATGTGTTGTGAAAATCTGTTCCCTAGGACACAACTGCAATGTCTTGTGCCTTATAGCCTACTATACGTCCCCTAAGCTCTATAAAAACAGTATGATATCTTAGTATCTTTTGAGTGCCTGTTGTGTGTATATGTTGTTCGCTCTTCCACAATGAATTCCTTAACGGTAGTGGTGTCTCTGATTCCTCTGCCCAAATCTATACTTGATAATTCCCATTCTTGTGTGAAAGTGTCTGCATTACCTTCAAATTCAGACCTCTGGCTCCTCAAAGAGCTCAGTAAGTGTCAAAAAGCTCACAGACTGCCATCTGACAAGCAGAGCATTCCTGCCTTTTCAGGAGTACAAGTACTAACAAACAACATAGCAGCTATGTATTATTTCAAGAGGCAAGAAGGAACATGATTATTTGCAGTAATTGGTGCAGTCAGCATCCTCCTGCAACAATGGCTGTGCGCGTTCCTGGCCTTTAGAGCTCCTTGGCAAATTAGCAGGCACTTCTTGGGCACCCTGGGGAATATGCCGTAAATGGGAATTCCTAGAGATAAATCTGCTTGCTGTGTGCCAGAACTCCGCATTTCAAACATTCATTTTCAGAGGGGTAATATATCCATTTTTCCATTGAGAGGCCTTTCCCATCCCCTGGCTTGCTGTGTTACTTTTTACTCATCTCGATGCTATCGAGTTTCTGACAAAATCGGACAGACTCAAGCTGGTCATGTTATTTGTATAATGGGAGGGGTAGATCATGTAAGATCTTTGCTCTTGCATTCTACCAGGACTTCTGGACGCTTGTCTAGAGTAAAAGTCAAACCTTTTTCCTGGCTGTAGCATTGCTACATCCAACAGCCTGAATGCTGGCTTGATGACATCCACCAAAAGAAGCTGTTCAGCCAGGTTGGGAGCTCTTGAGGAGATTGATTTGGAAAGCTGAGTGGAAAAGCCTTTTGTTTAAATATATCAGCAATTTTTTCCTTTTCTGTGTCTCCTCTCAGCAAGAGTGAACTATTTGTTGTTCCATAAGAAATCAGTGTGCAAAAATATTTTCATGTTGTCTGCTTTCACAGTCAGTTTTCTCTTTATCCTACAGTGACAGGATTCTCTTGGGACTTTGTTCAAGACTTTCTTGGGTTTCTGCCTCTTACAAATTCAATATGGTGTTGTTGACGTTCATCTGGCAGCACTTTGTAGATCCTATGTGTGGAGCCTGCTTTTAGTAGGCAATGTATCAACCTAAAGGATGAGGTTTTTCCAGGCTATGCTGAGTGTATCTCCATACAGGTAGGACAGGGTCACTTTCATTTAATGTCAGGGTCTGTTCAAAATCATCTAAGTTCCCTGATGTTTTTTTTTCCACATTTCACCAAGGTCTGGGGAAAGTCTCTGTGCTTTCACTTCTGAAAGTATGTTCTTCCCTTATTGTCCTACCTGTTATTTGTAAGCATGCTTATGTAGTTGTGGTCCATGGGTGATAGTTAAAAATGAGTATTTCTGTGCTGCAAAAATCTTACGTAGGCAAGGTTCATGTAGACAGACAAAAGCTTAGGCTGCCTCCACAGCATGTTGGAAGGATGTTTCCACAGGTGAATTTTGCAGAGCAACTGTTTGGACTTCTACCACCCAGCTTACAGACACACACGGTAGTGACTTTTGGCCACGTTCTTTAGGCTGCCGTTCAGGCTTCATTTAAACAGGACTCTGGTTATCTAACCCAAGTGAATAAACAACTGCACATCAGTTGCTGAGGGTGAAATCCAGATGGAAGATTGCTCAAAGAAATGGTTATTTAAATGGTTTTTCAACATGTGCTGTCCAGCTGAATTTCCTTCAGTATGACTGTGAGTCCTGTACCACCTGCGATCTGTACATCCAGAGAAGCTTAGGCCATGTTGGGCCCTGCAGAAGCCTTTCTTTTCTCAGGTGTGAGATCAAGGGCCCCCTGGTTGATAGATACACAGCTGTGACAGATTTTAACAGTTAGGTGAATCTAATTTCATTTACTCTGCTTACTGATGTGGACGCTTCTGTAACTCTACTGCCCTAACCTGCATGTAGCCTCCCTCTGTTCCTGTCTCGGTACGACCATAAGACTAAATGACAGCACAGAGACTTAAGTGGACTCAGATACCAAAACACTTTAATCAGAGGTATATGGAATTTATAAATCACCTGACTTCCCTGTTCCAGAGGAGAGATGATGCAGTCCAGAAGAAAGGTCAGGTGGGTTAGCACAGTGGTTCCAGCCGTGCTGTGCCTAGTCCTGGTGCAGGGTCGTGGGATACCCTATAGTCTCTCCCTGAATGATTCTGAACACTGTTATTTCTAGGATTGCGTAGATTACTGGATTCTTAATTGCCTCATCCTTGCGTTTGCTGCCTAACAACTGGTTGTTGCTGCTGCTGGTTCTGACTAGCTCATCAGAAAGGTTCTCAACCAGTTCACAAGTTTCACAGTGATTAACAGGCTGCTTTATTTAAGTTACTCATCTGCCCCATAACTAAGCTGCTCCCTTATACAGTAGGGTTAACTAAACTTTGTGTACTTACGCAACACTATTGTCAGCTAGGGCTATTTCATGCTGACTGCTACAGCTCCTACTCGCAGTGGAGGATCTGACTTTGGTTTGAGAAACAGTGGCTCCTGAAAAAAGGGGGGCATCCTGCTATGGTATATAACCCCCAGTATGACTGGTCTGGCATCCTTTCTGGACTCTGGCACAGTTGCGGAGTCTATCCATTCAAATCTTTCTAGCATCCTACATGCCTGAATAATTTGGGCTTTCTCATGCTATAGGAACTAAGCTTGTTCTCCTTTCGCTCTCATCGCTCTCATTTATAGTCTTTTTTTTTTTTTTCTTTAGTATTCCTCTCAAGGATATGATTGCTGGCAGACTTTCCTGCCTTTGCAGTCAAACAGGCATGCTTTGTAGTATCAGAGTTTGTATACACATAAATGACTGTGGATATAAAATCTTACAACAGTGGGATCAACTTTGTACTTTGTTCAAGTGTTTAAGGTCGCAAAGCGTGTGCTGCGGGACAACCATTCATGTCAATCTTCAAGCTATTTTGTGCAGAGTTCCATAGCTTTTCCTTCTTCTTTTTTTTTTCCCTCCGTATCCTTTTCCTTCCTGAGGAAAAGGTTGACCATGTAAGACTAGAGGCTTTCTAGATAGTTGCTGGCTCCTCTGAAGGGGACTAGTAGGACTAACCTATTCATGTGTCTGGAGACTACCTTAAGAGGAGACGGTAGTACTGGAGAATAAGACAAAATCATGCCTCAGATGCAGTACCTCTCCTGCATCCTCTGTTCCTGTTGCTGACAGTTGTTTTTTTTTTCTTACTATCTTTCTAACAGCTGCTCTTATCAGCTGCTGCATCTTGTGCTGAGGTCACAGACCTACATGTGGCCATTGGAAAGATGATCTATTTTAATTTAAAAGTCAGGGCAGCAATTAGCTAATGGAGTACAGAACCTGTCCGAGCCTAGATGGGCTGTCCACTATGTTTAGTTCACTCCCATAACATGAAAACTTGTCTTACAGGATTATGGAGTCTTGCTGGTGCCCCAGAGGAGAAGGCCAGCTGGTAGTAACAGGGATGTGTGCTTGTGCATTTCCTGTGAGTCTTTTGTTTTTACTGCACCAGCTTTGGAATGCTTATACCCGTGGTTAATAGGATGGCGTAGTGCTTCTTACTAGTCTCCTGCTATACAGAGAAAAGGAATACACATATCCTTTCTCATTCTACAGCAAAGCTAAAATACATCTCAGCATTCATTTAGCATTAGGAGACAGGGTGGTGCTGTTCAGAACAAACTAAGAACTGGTACCTGTTTCTGTTAAAAGTCTTTGTGCTAATAGTCTTGTACTCTTCTGAGGGATGGAATTGGTGTTGCCCAGTTTTCCTGGCTAGAGTAGCTCTCTGTGTGTTAGATAATTAAAGCATCCTTTCCCATACTCTGATTCCTTCTGCTGAAGCACCAGCCCTGTAGTAGTAGTGTAGTAGCTCCAGTTGTGAAGTTTAAAGCCGAGAAAAGAAATCTGTATCACCCATCTCATTAATTCTGGCTTCAGCAGGGTATGCTTACTGCAAGGAGTTAAGACTATTCAGATATTCTCAGTTTTCTCTTGGTAGTGCCAGAGATGATATTGTAGGAAAGAGCCACTAGGTTTATTAGTCAGTGATGGATGGTTTGGAACTATATCCAGAGCACTTTTCCATTTATCAGGCAAAGAGACCTCCTGTGGATGGGTATAGTTGTGGGGACTGGTTACCCAATAGAATTTTTTCCTAATAATTGACCTAAACCTTCTTTTTTTTATTTTATTTTATTTTTTTGCCTCACTGGAACCAGTCCTTACAGTCATTTCAGTGGAACTAATTCTACCTCCATGCATCGTTCTGATTCATTGATTCCCAAAGTCTGCTGTACTGAGTGGTGGCTAGTCATGTGCCACAGGCACATTCTTGCTTCTGGCTGCTAAATTTCTTTAAAACAACTAAACTGATGTGTCTTCCACATGAGCAATTGTTGTTACTTCAGGGATGTTGTGCAATGGTGCCTGGCAAGGAGATTTTCCGTAGTATAAAGTGATCCCCTCGTTGAAACGCCTCCTGGATAATTCCTGCACCCTTTATTCAGGCTTATGCTCTTAAGCAGCACAGTCAAACCTGAAAGTATTTTTCCATTTGTAAATGCCTGTGAAGGACAGCAAAATGGTTAACTGAAGATTCAGAAATCTGACTGATCAGTAAGCTGTTTGTAACTTTTAATACTTACATCTTTAAAATGCTTACTAACTTATATTAATTGTATCATAAGCCCCTTCCAAACCAATTATTAGTGAAACTTTTTATAGTGTGATCACAAACTTGTTTAGTTGCAATGTATCCCTCCCTTAGTCATTGCCTGGCCAAACTGAAATACTTGGCTTCTTGAATCATTTGTCCGAAGTTGGCCCCTTCGTCCCCCTGATGGCTCATGTAACCCTTCTGTGAACTCCCTTTGGGCTGTGCTGAGTGTTACAATCTGAACTCTTCCTGGATTTGGTCCCTTTCCTCTTGCTGCTATGAAGATAGTTTGTGGCTGCCCGAAAACTAGCAAACAGCCCCATCTGCATTGCTGATGTGAGCATACCTGCTGAAGTCCTGCCCTCCAGCCATCTGCCTGCTCTGAGACTCATTTTGGCATCCCCTGGCAAACCACTCATCTTGCATCTGAATTTTTGCCAGTTGAATCACTCATTTGGCTGCACCTTCCAAGGCTGCCTGGGACATTTAGCCAAAGGCTGTAAGGCTGATCAATGGTATAATAAAGGGTGTATCCTAATATCTCAGTTAATTTGCAGAGGCAGAATAAGCAGGAGGAGTATGAACATGGCTGAGAGCCAAAATTTTTGCTGGGTTCTCTTCCTGGCTTTGCCACAGATTTGCTTTGGGGCATTGGAGAAGTCACTTCTCCAGTTTGCTTTAGCCCCTGTCTGAAAGGAGGGGTAGAACTTCATGCAGGAAAACGGTGGTGATTCCCTAAACAGAGATCCACAGAGGGATTTAGATACCTTGCCCTCACAGCAAAATGCACTGTTTTAGGTCCCTACACTGTGTAGTATGTAGACAATGTCAGGATAGGACTGTGGATCTGTTAAGGTGTTAAAGAGTGGCTAGGGACTGCAGCGTGTGTGAAATTCTGCTCGTCTGTGGAGTTCTGGCACCTCTGTGAGAGCTGTGGGAGAGAAAGTCCTTTGCATTAGCAAGGAATGATCCTGGTTGTCATCCTGGTGCTTTGTAGCCATCAGTGGTGGAACAGGACTTTTTTCTTCAGGGACCACCAGGGATGGAGGTGGTAATTTTGATGTTGAAGCCACATGTTTTATGCATAAACTCAAAGATCAAACCCACCATCTCCTTCCAGGCTGGAAGATACTGATTTTATTCCCCTCTTCCTCCTCCTGAAAGACGTATCAAGTCACGTTTCCCATTTCCCTAGAGAATATTATATATAATGACAAACCTATGAGCTGTTCAGTGTCTGAGAAGGCTCTCAGTCCCTTCTCTTGGAGATGCTCTGCTTTGCAGAAGGGAACTGAAAGAATTTTGGGGCCCCAGGGAAGGACTTTCATATTCAATGCAACAACATTTGAGCAGGGAGACATCTGTTCTAGTCCTAATGAATCCAGCTGGGACCTCGTTCTATAGCGGTTTTGCTGGGTATGCTGTAGGTAGTCTCGAGGTCCTTCATGGCCTATAGTGGGGAGAACACTTGATTTCTGACCCCTAACTTGGTGGATGCTGACATCTATGGCTCTTCATCACTTAAAACTTGAGCGATGACATGCTTTAAGGCAACAATTGCAAAGAGGATTCAAGGATCTGACCTTTCCAGTGAGGCAGCCAGGTCCTTCCATATTTGCAGGTCCCAGTGCCTTCAAAACAGTTTGGGTACAAAAAATGGGTTGTTGCTTTTTAGGTTGAGAAGACGTGTCAGGAACAAATGTTTTCAATTAATGTTTGTTGAAAGAACAGCTATCAAATGTTTAAGTATCTGAAATGTGAAGCTAATTGCGGACTTATGTTGCTGAGTGACCCGGTTTGGGGAGGTTGTTTGTGTCTTTGCATCCTAAAATACAGTGCAGATGACACAGAGATCCCTTGGTGAGAAGCAACCTGCACCAGCTGTGCAGTGCTGGGGGGTGGTACAAGCGTGGTTACCAGAAGTAACTAAAGCTAGGCTGTTTCCAGACGAGCTGACTCACATGGATCCTGCTTGCAGGTGTGTCTGCACCTGTGGTGTAGACGTGGCCTTGGGCTTTGTATGATCAGGGCCCTTAATCAGAGCGGTATTTTCCTGACCCAGTTCTTACCCTAGCACAGTGGTTGGCACCCAGCTCCAAACTCTCATTCCATTGTCTGGTCTGGTCTCAATCTGCCTAGCAGCCGCTCCCCAAGTGATCTTCCCCACATTTCCTGCCCATCACTTAGAGATGTGGAACCGAGGAGCCCAACAGTGAACACACTCAGCTGTGTGTTTACTGGGGGACGTTACTTATGCAAAAATAATGACACCATTTTAGCCACTGTCTGGCTACTCTAGTTAGAGAGTTGATGACCTAAGAAGACATGTACAATTGTACCACAGTCTCTTGTAGCCCTTTTTGAATCCATGACTTGCATGGCAGTACGATCCAAAGGGTGGTGGTGTGTTCACATCCCAAAGACCTTGCAGTCTTACTGCATTGTTTTTCTCTAGCATCCTGTTCTCTCTTGTGATCTTCAGCTTGTAGAACAGCTCTCAGCAGGGAATAGCTACTTTTTGTGTGTGGTTTGTTGCCAGGGTTTTGCCCTCTTAGGCATGTAATTGGGAGTGGGATAGGCTGGCAGTAGGTAGCTCTTGAAGTGACAGGCATTTCTGAGAACCTGGGAGGGTTCTCTGAGGCATAATTTCCTGTAGCTGGTGCACATTTTGAATGCCATTTTTGCGTGTTTGTCCTGGGCTGGGCTGAATTTGTCCCTCTGTGTCCCAGAGTCTCTGTCATCTGTTTGGATTCTTGCATTATGCTAATAAACACCCTTCACTGAAGGGAACTGGCATCCAAGGAAGCACTGGCTTTTTTACCTGCTTCATTTTTACAGGGATTGCGTCTGTTTTTTCCAGTGGTCTTCTGTTTGCTTGTAGAAATGCTGGACTCCCAGCCTGTTCCCGGGGACCGCTCAGCTGGAAGTTGGCCAGATTCTCCAGGAGGAATCTCAAAAATGCAGCTGAACTTTTGTTCCCTAATTAGGCCAACTTCCCCAGTGTGAGCCCCAGCACTGTGTGGCCTGAAGCTCCCCAAGGCCTTGCGCTGCCTTTCTCCCGTGCACCCCGAGTGGCTGGCCGGCAGGGCAGTTATTTTCAGCTTTCTGAGGTTATCTGCTAGCTTTTTGATGACATCTACTGAAACAGCATTTCTAGTCAGCCATGTTTCCCAGCCTTTCTGGTAGTATCCTTCCTGCTTGGCTACCTTGATGTGGATTAGAGACAAACCCTGAGAATCACATAGAAAATAATTTTATTAAAAGCTTTTCCTTTTCTTTCCACACATTTATTTCACGCTTTGAGTGCTCCCAGACCCACCTGAAGGCAGCGAAAGAACTGTAGGAGTGGTATAGATGGATGGGAATGTTTCTGTCAGTATGTAGCACAAGGTAGAAGCAAATTGATTGAGAGATGTTTACATCTAGGAGGGTTAGAAGGGGCATGGCCCTGTAACTGTGGGTTGTGAGAGGTTTCTACCTGATAGTCCCTTGTTCACAGAATCAGATTGTTGTGTCATGCTTCACTGTTTTCATGCAGGGGAGAGCAATAACTCTTGAGACAGTTTAAAGTGTCAAATGCTGCAATATGACAACTTTCCTAGCAGGTGTAAATGGACTGGTTAGCTGGAGCTAACCATTCTTTTAGGGAAGAAATTCTTGACAGCTGTTTGACAATATGAGCTGCTCCTTTACCTGCTGTGGTGGATGTCAGGGAATATTTGAAGCCCCTCAAGAAATTTTTCCATCTCAGTAGCGGTTTCCCTTATGAAGGAAGGTCAGTGTCTATGAAGAGCAACACGTTATGGAAGAAGTGAAAATCCAGTGTTTTCTACTAAGTATTGAAGACATGCAGAAGTCCTTGGAGGTGATTCATTACAATCAGATGCGTTACTTCTACTGTCTGTGGATGTGATAAAGAGGGCTAGCAGAGATGGGCTGCTCTTTGCAAAAAATCTAGGCTTACACAGATCTGGGAACTGAGCTCTTTTTGATACTATGTATGCTCTGAGATCTGTATAGATTGTGAGTGTTATGTGGCTGCTTAGAAGCAGTGGGGCTATTTTACTTATGACTCTGTAACTGGCAACTGTCAAAACTAATTAATCAGGCCTGTTTTTGGAAATTTGCTTTTCCTCAGTCAGGGGAGCCTCTGGCAACTTCCTGGAGAAAAGGAAACTTGAGTCTGGCCATACTCCTTTTTCTTTCTGCTCCATGGTGTTTATTGGATGAAAACAAGACACTTGCATACCATATAAAAATCTCACCATGTTTGTTTATGGGTCAGAACACAGATCCCACGCATTTTAAGGAGATGTACTGCATGACGGAAAGATTGTGTGTCCTCTGTTGCGTGCTGTCAATGTCGTTTGAGTCCCTGGTTCCCTGCACAGAGTGCTTGCTGTTTCAACGGAGTTGTCATGTTGATGAAGGTCACATTTCCAGACCCTCCTGAGAACCTGAGGGACCCAACATGTCCATAATCTGCCTGTGTTGTGGTAGGTCCTAACAGAACTTTGCTGGATCCTCAGGATCCACAGAG
The DNA here is from genome assembly GCA_013399475.1 of Chauna torquata. NCBI lineage: Eukaryota > Metazoa > Chordata > Aves > Anseriformes > Anhimidae > Chauna > Chauna torquata. The sequence continues at coordinate 19,732 of VXAL01016943.1, forward strand.
ACATAGATTAGTTGCTTCCATGAGGGAAGCAACATCTAACTAGCACCTTCAAAACTGCAGACATGATCTGACAAGTAGCCTGGAAATTTCTGTCTTAACGGGGAAGCCAAATTAGAATCCTACATCTGTGTGATAAGAAAGAGCCTGACTACAGATAAAGAATAAGGTAGAGTTATACTTTAATGCAAGAGAGATGGAATTCAGGTTCACTGAGCAAGGCCAGTCATTTTTTAAAGAGAGGGAGAAAATCCTAATTATGATGGTAGTATGAAAGTGTTGGTAAGAAGACTGGGGAAATCATGAAAATGGCACTGAACCGAATTTCTGAGAAAAAATAAAACAAGAGGCCCAGACCATGGCAATGTGCCTGAAAAAGCAGACAGTCTGCAGAAACTAAGGTAGGGGAAATCTGCTGGAGATAAATAACTGACAAAACTTAAGCCGAAAAGCAAACCACAACAAACAAGTGGTTAGTTAATGGCGTGAAGAAGACTGAGCAGCGAGAGTTGAGAGAGAACAACTGTTGTCAGGAGCTGGTGGATTCTCAGTGTTTTGAACACTAAATCGCTTTAGGTGCATAGCTTTGTATAATAAAACTCTTGCCCAAGATATAGCGCATAGTACCAACAGGTTCTGATCATTTAAAGCCCACAGTCTTTTTCATCAGAAATGCTTGTTCAGGAGCACATTTGCTCCATTACAGAAGAACAACGTCCTCCATTTCTGCTCTGCTCCCTCTGGGGTTGACATTCTTCTCACTTTCTGCCTCAAGCTCTTGCTTGCAGCTGCAACATGTCTAACCATGACCATATTACGGCAATGCACGACATTGCATTCAATTGTAAATTACATTTTAGAAATGAGAAAGCATATGAAGGTAAGTTTATTTGCTTGACAAAAGTGCATGTGGCATGTGACCTTATTACGGCACTTTCCAGGCAACTAACAAAGAAAAACTATTTATCCTGAGCTGACAGTTAGCATTGCCTTTCCTGTCGCTAGTGCTCCTGTGGGCAGTTCAAAAAGAATTACCTGATTTACTATTGCAAGAGGAATAAAAGGCCTGTAGGTGTATGTGAGGTGTTTGTCAGGGTGTGACAGACATTCAGGATTGCCTGATGTTTTTGGTCAATGGGAAGACATTATAAAGTTGAGAAAACATTGGAATCAACCCCCTAAACACAGTGGAGTCATGTCCTGTGCAAGGACTGGGGCAGTCATTCTCATTACCCTTTCATCTGGAGTGCCTAACTTGACTTATCTTGGAGCTGAAGACTAGTTTTGGTGATGAGGGAAAGAAATTGCAAGTACACTGGAATGCCCGGGAGATGCTGCATTTTCCCTCAGCCTACTGCCCTGGTTCTTTGGTGACATTTGTGTAACTCAGCGTACCTTTGCAAGGAGTTGTAAGTCTGTGTGTAGGGAACAAGGCTGGCTGCCTGGGGGATGGTGTGCAGGGAGGAGGGAGAAGGGTTGTTTGCATGGGAAGGATCAGTGTGGGAGGGAGTGTGTTTTTGAGGTAGGGGTGTGTGTAATGGGAATAGGGATGTTTATGTGGGCACGCACGCCCATATGTGGTGTGTTTTTCCCATTTTTCCTGGGCTCTGGGTGTGTCCAGATCAACTGAATTCAAAATGCTCCTTTTTTGGCACTGTAGCCTCTTCTCTGGTTTGGCATCTTAAGAATCTGGGGGAATCATTTAAAGATCAGAAAACTCCATTCACTTGGGCCCCTGAAGGCTTCACATTCTGTGACATGGTCATTCCAGTCGACTGAGCTCTGTCCCCTGCGGATGAGCCCATAAAAGGAGGCTGTTTCCTGCGTTTCACGCTCCCTGCCTGTCCCTCTGCCCTCCTGTGCTCCCTTTGCCGAAGAAAGCTGGTATTTTGGGACTGCAGCTCCTGCCTCATTCCTGCTCCCTGTTTATTTTTGGAGAATGACTATTTTTGCTCCTATCAAGGAGCTATGCAGGGTCGTGCCCCCTCCCTGCAGCAGGCAGCGGCTGCCCCTGGCAGGCTCTCTTCATTTCCCACACTCACAAACAATGCTTCTGCTTCAAGAAATAAACACAGTAGACCCCTACCACTGGGGGGTTAGCTCAGCCCCTTCCTCATCTGTGGCAAGAGATAATTTGGCTTTGGCTCAGGGTTGACCCCACTACACATGCAAGCTCCCCTCTGTCAAGTCAGAAATCCTCAGGAGTCACCCAGCCCGTTCCCTTTCTTAATAAAAGCTGTGGGAGCCACATGTCTCTTCTACGTTGCTCCAGCTTAGACTGCTTTGCGTTTACCGTGTTTTCCCCATTTTCAGGCATCATTTTACTCAATCATCCTTTCTTCTGTTGGACCCTTCACAGGTCCGTGCAACTGGGCACCATCAATTGGGAGCTATATAAACTGAAGTTCATCCACTGGGTTCACCTTGCTCCTCTGCTTTCACCACTGCCTGTCATGCAAAACGCTGAAGCCAGTGCTGTATGAGGTGCTTCAGGCAGGGGGAGCCGAGCCCAAAACTGCAGAAGGCAATGGGCAGCTCCCACACCGTGGGCCCGGTCTTTGAAAACTCCCATCATAAGCCCCAAGCTGAATTCTTGTTTTCTCTTGCCATGCGGCAGAGTGCCACACAAGACAATGCAAGAAAATAACAGGGAGTGTCTTTAAGCTCCAAATGAACTTTCCCTTTAGCGTTTCAGAGATGGTAGTGGTGGCAGGGTTCATCTCACCTAATTTTAGAGGTCTTTGGTGTGGCTGTCTGTATCTGAACTTGTCATCTAACTTCTTATTCTGGCCAGTGGAGAAAAGCAGACAGTTTCAGGGAACAATTCCTCATCTAAAATGAGATACCTAAAAGGTGTGCTGACTGACTTGTGCCCTAGCAAATGCATAAAACATGATGCTCTCAACTGAAATGTGAGTAGTGGTAATGAACGTGTTCCTGGTGAAGCACGTTTTGGACAGCGCTTCCTCTGCGGATCAGCTATACTTTGTGTCTTGGGCAAGTCAAAGCCACACAGACCTGCAGCTTGTCAAGATACTAACTAGAGGGATACATCTTTTGCTTACACAGACACTTAAAAAACTGTCCTTCAATATATCTCTTTTATTTTATGAATAAACAGCATTTTATATGTTGTCTATCCATCTGTTTGGTAAATTGTTATTTTAGTAGGTGTGAACCCAGTGTCAGAATTGGCTTGGCTTTGGCTTGACTAGAGCTGGCTGTAACGTGTCTCTTCTCTTTATTAAAGGATCCGCCACCTAAACCCCCACGCCGGCAAGGAGGCTGGGCAGATGATCCTGTACTGGCACCTGCCAAGTGAGTACTCGCCTCTTTCTTTATTAAGAGGGGCTTAGGCATGGATTAATTGAACATCACTGATTGGGCTTTGCCGTCACAGGCATTGGAAAAAATTTTTCTGGATCTTGCAGATGGCCTATATCTCCAATATCTTTGTAACTCCTTGAAACCATTCGAAGTATTGCTCTTTATAAATTGACCTGGCTGGGCTCAGAAGTGTGTACACATCTCTGTCTGTGGGAGGCAGTGTCTTCCTCACCTGGCAGAGTAACTGGAAGGAGTCAAGAGCATAATAAGCATGTTAAATACAGGAGCTGGTGGGGTGGGATTTGACTGCCTGCATCCTTTCCAGGAGAGTGACATGTGACAGTATCCCACTGACAAGTATACAATGAACAGTTCAGGACTTAGTGATTAGCCTTGACAGCAAAGGTCAAATTTGTCAATGTTTGTATGTATGGGGTTGTGGTATAGTGGAGATGGATGGAGATGGACAGAAAGAAGAGATGGAAGAAAAAAATATGCAAATTGTAGAATGTATGTTGAGAAGCCTGATGCTTATGAAGGACACCTAATGGAAATATCCAGGCATGCTAATAGAATGGTTATCAAAACTAAAGAACAGTTCAGACTGGGAGGAGATTTCAAGCTATTCATTATTTTTCAATCTGTGAAGTTACACTAGTGTTGTATTTTCTATTCACAGAACTGAAGGCCTCTGCCATGGAGTGGTATGAGATTGCTTGTATACACCAAGGCCATTAAGGCCTATAATAAGAGTGTATATGTCTGGACATGTGCTTTGGAGGCACTCTGATTTCTGGAAAAGTTGTGTATTTTCTTTTCTGGAACCCTGAGAATGGCACAGGACATCCAGAGACCTGTTACATAGTCAATATTTCTTGGGAGGTGAGAAAGGTTGTCTATGTTCTGGAAAACAGTACTTTTCTGGGAAAATTATCGCTCTTTGTTTGTCTCTGAAGAATAAATCAGCTCTTTGTAGAACCAAACAGAAGCTTTAGGGAAATGTGATAGCAGAGAACAAGCGTGAATCGCATTGCTTAGGAAAAATAAATCATGTAATTGGTGGCTACATGAGGGACTGGATAAAAGCTAATAGAGTTATTCAGGGCTGAGCCTAATGTGCCCTGAAGGACAGCGTACGGGTTCCTAATGTGATGGCACCGTGCTATGTGCTACTGTAGGATGTTTTCCATGGTTTGACTTAGTTTCATCTGATGGATTTGGAGCAGTGGCTATCCACTGTGGTACTTCTCTAGCATCCCAGTTGTGTGGTTTATGGATATAGCAGGTGCTTCGAGTAAACACTCCTACAAGGTTGGACACAATTCAGCTGAAGAAGCAGAACAGGAGCTAGGGGCTGCTGACCTTTCTACCTGTAAGACCCTGCCCAGTGGGATGTGAGATGAAGACGTGCCCCTTGCTCATTCATGCATACAGAATCATGTCATATCTGACAGTATTCTCTTTCTTTGTGTTAAGAGCTTTTACGGGATAATTTTTATGAAGGGAAGGTTTGTTCTGACTTTCTTTAGTTATAGGAGGGACAAGGCTTTTGTACAACTGTTCCCTTGTCGTTTCCTTCCTTCAGCTGCAGGTTCTCAGCAAAGCTGTTCTCTCTCTCTCTCTCCTTCTCTCCCTCAGAAAAGTCCAAGATGCTGGCCTGTAAGGCTGTCTTTGTGACATATCCCAGAGTAAAGCCTCCATGTGAAAAGTCTGAGTCATCGGCTGATGTCATACCAATGTTGATGTAGCTTTCTTGTTTCTGTTTTCTCAGGCTTTATCTCCCCACAGCTTTTCTACCAATTTGACTCAGTTTGGAAGCCCATCAAGCTAACTTGCTCCAATTTCACTAGGGTAGATGTAGTTACACTAGAATAACGTGTTTCTTTTGATATATCTGATGCAGCTATAAGGACTCTTACGCCAGTGTAACTGAGCCTACACTTGGGAATTATACTGCTTTAAGTAATTTTCTTTAAGTAACTTTGAACTGACAGTTTTAAAATCTGTGATCTTTTGCTTAGAAAGAAAGGGTGAGCAGAGTGGCTGCAGTTAGATTTTCTGTGTTGCGTGAATATGTTGTGGGTCAAATGGGATACTGCAGCCACTTGTGAAACAGTCTTGTTGCTGTGTGTTTTTCTCTTCCCTGTTTGAGGTCTAAGCTTTTCGTTCTGACAGACTCAGCCAGTTAGAACTGCACACTTGTTGCTTTCCCTGCAGGGATACTTAAACTCTTTTCTGCTGTATTTTTAGTTCAAAGTCTTATCAGTGTGAAATGATTACTTGAAATTGTTGTTTGTGTCTCCATTTGGTACATGTTAGAGTAGAGTTTCATTTGCAATGTGGTTTTCTGTTTTTCTGCCTTTGCTGCTCCTTCCAAATCCCTTACCTGCACAGCTCTTGTCATACTAGGTAAACTTGCAAATACTCTTAACCATCTTGCTGGTTCCTTCCATCATACTAGTGCTGTCTCAGACTGTTGCAAGATAGGAAGAGAAGGAGACCCCTTGAAGTTTTCCAGCATGTAATTAGTTTTAAAATTTGCAGTGATTGTGTACAAGTAAGATAAGGTAATTTTATCACAAGTTGCCATAGCATTTACAAGTGTCAGATATTTAAATTCCCAATAGCTTTTGAAATACCTTTTTTTTTTTTGGTAAGTTTTCAAAAGTCAGGCATGGAGAGATTACTTTGGACTCCCAGCACCACCGTAAAACAGCTGTCATTACTAGGAGTCCCATTTTGTAAATATGGGTAATAGTGAGCACTGCAGGTAAGCGTCTGAGCAAACCCTCAGACCTGTCCTCTGCAATCAGCAAATAAATGGTGCAAAATAGTGACAGAAGAATCTTTTTTTCCTTACTGACAGGGCCATCTGCAACTGAATCTGTGGTACTTATTTTAATTTGTACAGAGAGAGAAGAATACCTCTCTATGAGAAGAGGCAGTCCCATTGCTGCCCCAGCAATATTCTAGCCCCAGTGTTACAGGAAAGGGGACCAGCCAAGAGCCTAGGCAGCCACCTGGGACCTAGTACCCTGCTGAGATTACATAAATAAGAGTAATTACAGCCATTTTTTGCTAGAGAAGCAGCTCTCCAACCACTGGATGGAGCCCAAGTGCCATTCTGAAGACTGTACTGATGTCCTTAATGACATCAGTGTTGACACTTGTGACAAACAAAGCAGAGGTTTTATTGTCAAGTTATCTCCTGTATCAGAAGAAAGAAACACAAAGTGCCTGCCAATGGCAAAAGGAAAAGGGAACTCAGTTTTGCATACTGGTGAGGACTTGACAAAGGTGAGGTGCTTCCAAGATCAGTTTAATTCCAGCTTCTGCTGATCTCATCTATCTGACTTTACTTATAGTTGACTTTCCTTATAGAATTTCTTCCGTTTTTTTTCCCTGTTAGTATGGTGTTTTTTTGTTTTTTTTTTTTTGCTTCTAGGGACACTTCCAGTTTACTTGGGTCCTTTGTTCCCTTTGGTATTGAAACCTCCCTGTGATGAGCCCTTTAAAATTCATGCAGTTCTCCAGGCAGCAGCTGGGGTTGTTCTGGAATAAACACAGCTCATTTCAGCTGGCCCTGCAAGCATAAGCAAGTGCAGCTTTCAGGAGGAAATCCCTTCCACTGCCTGCACATGTGTCTCCTTTCTTCTACAGGGAGCCTGGCATTTTAGCAACAGGTGCTCCAGCCACAACTGAAATTTCTCTTTTCTGACTGATAGGTCATACAGAGTTGAAATAACCAGGGCTTGTTTAGGAGAATGACTAGAACATTTTGGAACAGATGTGGTGGTACAGTGTCCTGGAATGCATTTCACAGGAAGGTAAATATCAAGGGCCTGTAAGAAGGAAGTGGATGCAATTGGGATGACCTTTAGAGCGGAACAGCTTTGGTAACCCAACCTCTGTGTAGACATCATTTAGGGCTCTGGAGGGTGGGCAATGGTGAGATTGCACCCTGGAGCTGAAGCAAAGTTATTTAAGAGATTAAGGTTTTTTATGATTCAAGGTCTCTAGAGGTAACTAAAGTTAAAAACCTCCTGTTTCAAAAAGATGGGCTTAAACTATCGTGTGTTGTATCTACATGAAATGACCCTCAAGAGTGCCTGGTTTATAGAACCTCTGGCCATCTCTGTCTTGCAAGTGGGAGCAGTAAAGTGCTCATGAGTTTCTCTAACATGGCAGGGGAAAGCTTGTGTCATTGTGTCTGCCCTCTACTCCCAGTCCAGCAATGTTGAGATAAATCTCAGGCTAGGCTTCCCTGTGACACTGCCATGTTACGAGCAGAGCCAGGCTCCTGGCTGTGGGGAAGACAGCAGCCTCCCTCTGCATCTTGCAGCCATCTGTGGATGTCCTCAGTGATGTGAACAGTATAGGTACAAAGGATCAAGGCTACCAAGTGAGGGGGCACAACTTAGAAGGAGAAGAAAGAAAAGGAAGTCTGATTAAGTTTTGTCTTGAAGTGTCTGTTTTTGGGTTTGTCCCTGCATTGATCTGCAAGGGAATGAGGCAAGTAATGGCCCCTTGGGGACCTTCAGGACTTTCCTCTCAATGTCAGCCGTCATTTTCAATCACCCTCTCCCTCCCAGCCATTAATTTTGGCCCAGGATCATGGGGACTTGTCCATCTATCACTCCTAATTGACACTAAATGATCTGTCAGTTTATTGATGAACGGCAGGAGTGGAATTGTCACAATATATTTTACTTTCTAACAACTCCTCCTGACAATTTTACCTTGTCCATCTCACTCTCCTCACATAAATCTCCATTGGCCTCTCATTCCTTCTCTTGGGCTGTTCTTGTGCCAGCCGCCTCCACGCCATCAGCACGCATCAAGGACATCAAGATGGCGGTAAGCTGCAATGTGCAGGCCCAGCGTGGGTTTTTTCCTCTCTTGCTCTCTCCCTCTCCCCTCTTTTTTTTTTTTTTTTAATTAGCTGGATATTCCAGGAATGCTAACAGGCTCTTGTCCTCTTGTCCCTCCATGTCATTGTTGGGGTGAGCTCTCCTTGGTGTTTCTGTTTAGACTCAGTAAAGATAACGGGCAGAAAAATGAAACTCCCTAAAAGACAAAAGAGTCACCTGAGAATCCCTCAGTAGCATGGCTGTGATGGGGGATTTTTTCCTTTTAATCCTGCACAGTGTGACTTGCAAGGGTTACCTGAAAAAGGAAAATGCTAGACTTATGCCTATACCTGTGTCTTTGCAGTGCTCAGAGGAGCGTGGAAAAAGAGTTGGGCTTCTTTTTCTTTCTCTCTTTCTCGCTTTCTCTCTCTCTCTCCCCCCCCGCTTCTTTCTTTCTCTTTCTTTCTTTCTTTCT
>VXAL01016943.1:28418-180997 GCA_013399475.1 Chauna torquata
TTCTTTCCTTCTCTTTCTTTCCTTCTCTTTCTTTCCTTCTCTTTCTTTCCTTCTCTTTCTTTCCTTCTCTTTCTTTCCTTCTCTTTCTTTCCTTCTCTCTTTCCTTCTCTTTCTTTCCTTCTCTTTCTTTCCTTCTCTTTCTTTCCTTCTCTTTCTTTCCTTCTCTTTCTTTCCTTCTCTTTCTTTCCAAGCTATATTTCTGCTTTATTTTTCTTTATTAGTGAAGTTTTCTTTATCTTTTTCCTGAAAGACACTGGGCAATTGAAGAACTAGTAGGGTTGTAGAGTCTTGCTCCCCTAGAAAAGGGAGCCTGCATAACAAAACCAGGAGTTTGACATTTTGGTAACAGTCCATGTAAGCTGCTGAGGAGGCAAAGTGTGCTCAGCGTGAAGTCTCTCTGATATTCTTGACTGAGGTCAAAGCATCTTCCTTCCTTAGTTCTCTGCATCTCCAAGGAATTTACTAGCACATCTAGGGGAGACCGTCCTTGCTGTCCCAAATATTTTGAGCTTAAAAAATAAAAACCCTCTTGAAGACCACACACAACTTGCAACCCTTTTGTATTTGTCAAAGCCAAAGCTAAAAACTTGTCTGGCCTTTGTAGGTCACCTGTAAATTGACTGTGAAGTCTGGCTTAATGCAGTTTACCTGTGGAAAGAGACCTAAGATGACCTGATCTACTTGTTTGACCCTATTTCCCTCCTGTCCTCCCCCATCCCCATGTAACCCCTCTACTATTCTCAAGTTCTTAACCCAAGTTCTTAAAATATCTTCTTTCAGAAGCTGTGGCTCTCAGATGACAGCACAAGGTGCCACTCGGTAACAAATACCTAGTTCTTTTGATTTTTTTTTTTTATTTAAATGTTTTCAGTGAGGCTAATCACAAGTAAAAAGACTTTGGCCAGGTCCTACAGAATCCAGTTTGTTTTCTGTTGTGGGATTTGGAAAAAAAAAGAGAGAGAGAAAAAACTTAGGTTCTTTTTCTTCCATACTACTTCTGTCCCCTTTAGCAGTCAGTTTGTCTGTGTAACCATGAGGATCAGAAGTGTATGTTTCCCTTTAAATGGAAACTGAAATGCTCCTGTAACCTCAAGAGCCATTTGGTGTGAGAGTTGGCCCTGGTGGTTATTGGAGACTGAAGACGTGATCACTTGGAAAGGAGCCCCTGTTCTCAGGGAACGAAGATCTGTGGTGGATACCTCTAGAAACTGCAGTGCTGTTTTCCCACACAGCAGGAATTTGTATTGAGTGTTGTTGTTTTTTCTGTTGCTCAGTGGGAGCTCTGAACAGCTCTGCTGGTCCGCTCTTTACCAGTGAGCGAGTTGGGGAACCCTGGGAACATCTGTTACGGGGCCGATGCAGTGAGTAGGCTGAGGTTCAGTAAACCCCTGTGAACTCATCTGTCCCCTTGTTCCCTTGTGCCAGTTCCTAAAGTCCTGCTTGCCAGAGCTTTCCTCCTTGTTTCTCTTCAGCAAGCCCATGTATTAGGACCTGAGGAGAAACAGCGGCATTTCTGCTATTGATTGATTAGTGAGTGCCTCGTAAGCTCATTTCAGCTTGAGCTGGTAAGCAACAGCATCTGTCAGATCTTGCCCCGTAGAGCATGCCTGCTCATCGCCGCGTCCTTCTTCCTCCCATGCTGTGCTCTGGGGCACTGTGCTCAAGAGTGAGGCACCGGAAAGTCATCTGTGGGACAGTTACGGGTTCCACAAATGGGTGTGCCCCAAGCCCCACTGAGGAGATACAGACATACATTTGTGTGCCCCAGGGTTTGGAAGCAGAGGGCTGTGAGGTGACATGCTATGACAGAAATAAAGGCTCATTAAGTCCTGGCTCTGCTGAAATTGATGGCAAAGCTTGCGTTGATTTTAGGAGGTGTGGAGATTTAACTCCCTGATTTAATCATGGCAAACCTGCCTTTTCCAGGCTGTGTCAGCCCAGGGAGACGGGGTAGAAACTTGAACAACTGATCAGAGCCCCAAGGAAGGTGAAATGGAATAGCAGAGAAGGCGGGTTGTGGTAGTGCTTTCCAGCACGGGCTGCGGTTCTGCTAAGGGTACAGCTTTGATGAGTGTTTTTCACTCCCTGTGCCTCAGCAAACAAGCAGTGACCAAGACCCACACTTGGAGAGCTGGGAGAACTGATCAGTTCGCACTTGTGCGTCATTTTGGATGTGTAACTAGATGTGCCTTAGGCTATTGAACAAGCTGCAACTCGTGGCTCACCACCTACTCACTGCGGTGATGGGCACTAAAAAAAATACTTGAGCAAGAGAGCACAATGTCCTTTTTTTTTTTTAAGTGATGTTTTTCCCCTCCCTCAGGCCTAGACCTGAATTACAGTCAGTGCCCTAGAGGCAAAAGACTTCACGTCTCCCTGCGGACTGAGCCAAGCCTTCGGCATTGGGGTGGGTATGGTTTTGGATGGAAGCACAGAAGCAGAATGCTGGCCAGGGATCAGCTTCCTCCGCACACAGCCCATCTCTCTGCTCTCCCTTTGATCGCCCTGCTCGCTCAAAGTAAGATGTGTCTCTCAACATCAGGATGTTCCCTTTTTTTCCCCCATTCTTTCAGCAAGAGGGCAGCTTGAAGCAGTTTTCTAGTTCCACGTGATTCATAAAGAGAAGCGGTTTAGACATGCCAGGAAACATGCTAACAGGCAGATGAAATTCTCCCTCCGCTGCCAGGCCCTGTAAAATACCTGACACCCTTCGCTCTCAACTTGCAGCCCCCCTGCTGTCGCTCCTGCAAGCCCCCGATGGCAACAAGCCCCCTCGCAACCCCAGCGCTCGCCCGGCAGCCTCCCGCTGACCGGCCCGCGGGGCCCGNTCCCGCAGCGCGGCCCGGCCCACCCCCGCGGGGCCCCGCCGCTGGGCCTCGGGGCGGAGCGGGGAGGGCGCTGCGGTGGGGTGCGGAAGTCCGGCCCCCCCGGAGCGAGCTGTGGGCCGGCGGGGGCGGGTGCGAGTGCAGCTGTCGCGAGCTGCGGGCATTAAGAGATTTCAAGGACGTTTCCCCCCATTCATCCCAGTTATGTCCCCTGCTAAAATAGGTTAACGGTGTCTAATTAACCACTGCACATTGTCATGCTGCATAAAGATAGCATCCTGGCTGTTCTCTGAGCCCTGCTACTTTATCTCCATTTAGATCTCCGTGGTAGTCCATTAAATGAGAAAGAAACAGTTTAAGGGAGATCATGTCTACATTAGAACTGCCTCTCACCCTTCAGCACAGCTGTAGGAAGCTCCGAACCAGCTCGGCTGGACACTGCAGTGGCAGTGGGGGAAAGCCTCATTTTTGAGGCTCAACCCCCTCTCATTAACATGGAGGGGAGAATTCTTGCTTGCCAGAACTGAGCAAACTCAACACTCGAGAGTGAGATCAGATTTATATCCTCTGCCCCAACACACAGCTTGGAAAGAAGTAGGTATTGCGCAGTAGGAGTTGTATAGCAAGATGAACTGGGCTCTGTCAGGGCTCTTCTGCCCAGTTTCCCAGGTATTCAACACCCTGAAATAGAGAAGAGATCAGCAGCCAGCCAAAGCCTGGGGGAATATTCTAGGATTTTGGTTCTGTTTGGGAGCGCAGACAGCCTTGAGGTGAAAGGGAGTTTAAAGGTGAAGGGTCAGTCAATGTTCTTTGGCCTTCCAGAAGCAATGGACCTTCAGAAGGAATGAGAAAAATAGAGGTGTCACTCTCTCACAAAAACTGATGATGGCTGGTGTATAATACAGCAGACAATGTGTTTCTGAGCACTGCTCCCAGGATTGTATTATTTTGTTTGCCCTTACTTGAGTGGATGTATCTGTACAACACGAACCTGCACCAGGGGAGGTTCAAACTGGGCATTAGAAAAAATTCTTTACCGTGAAGGTGGTCAGACACTGGAACAGGCTGCCTAGGGAGGTGGTTGATGCCTCATGCCTGTCAGTGTTCAAGAGGCATTTGGATAATGCCTTTAATAATATGCTTTAACTTTTGGCTAGCCCTGAAGTAGTCAGGTGGTTGGACTAGATGATCTTTGAAGATGATCATCTGAACTATTCTGTTCTGTTCTATAGTTCATACACAATTGCTCATTTTGTGGTTGCTTGTTGCTGCCCTCCCTGGGCTATGCCTCCTGCTGGAGCAAACAAAGAAGAGCACCATACTTGTTGCTGAGAACACAAGAAAAGGGTAGGAAATCTATCTACACTGGCTTGAGTTTGCAGTCTGGTTTCTTTCATGTCTACTTTTGCTCATTGCTAGAAAGCTGTGACCTTGTGGTGGATGAGGAGGATGCTGTGTACCCAGGCCTGATATTCCTAAAGGATGGAATGTCAGTCTCTGCATGTTGCAGGTGGCATTGATAAGCTGAGCCAGTTCTCAGGACTGGGTACTCCACTGTGCTTAAAGCAGTGTGGTGACTTCACAAAGAATGCCTGCAGGGCTTCCAATAGCACCTGGAGACCAAAGGGACAAGCGGGTGGCTGGTTCTGCAGGAATAGTATCTCCACATATAGCTTAGCCCTCAGCTAAGCTTATGAAATGCACAGGGTTGGAGGCAGAGCACATTTCAAGGATCTGTTAACACCTTTCTTCCATTACTGCCTTGAAAGTTTTTATTTTTGGGACACGGGGCAAGGCTTGTCTTTTCTTTCTGGGTCACTTTGTTAGGTAGATTTAGATAATGGGCCAAAAAAGCAAAACATTAGTCAGGAACAAACCCAAACTATTTGGTGATTTTTTTTTTCCAGCCTGCAACAAGGAATTAAAAAGTAACATGTCATTAAACAAAATGAAAGGAAGACTTTGGGTTTAAGGCTCCGTAAAAAAGGAAAGGAAATGGCTGGTTGGTATCTTTATGTAATAGCTCGGTCATCAAGACCACAGAGAGTGTAAAACATGCAATTCCTTCCGGCACTCCAGAAGTTTCATACCATGTATCCTAGATCGTTCTCTACCTGTGAGCTGTTTGAAATGCCAGTTTCATCAAATGATGTTATTCCAAATCATGTAGTAACAAACCTTTGTAGTGCAGGTGACTGAAAGCAGATGTCTTACCTAAACAGAACAACAGTCATTGCTAGTTCCTGCTCTACTTTAATTGGTATTTAAACGCTCTGTATAAACCACAGTACTGTCAGCATGAGAGTCCGCGTCACCCACTGCCACATTTGTGCCCTGAAGCATGGGGACTGGGGTCTTCCCCTGGAGGGGCTGTCAGTGGGGCTTTAGCTTGTCCTAGAGAGAACTGTCCTGCTTGACAGGAGAGTGTTCTAACACCCAGGCTCTGGCATTAAAGTGGGCAGTACTGTTGTCTTCTCCTGGCTTATGACTTTGTTTCCCAAACTGCTGTTTTCTCCAATACCGTGCAGCTGTTTCATAATGAAGTAAAACTATTTGGCAAATCTGCAGGTAGTTTTGGGAGTGCTGAAACTACATTATTCTGGAAATGCGTAGAAGTCTGAGTATACTGTACAAAATATGGAAGTGTTGAGTAGGGGCAGAAAATTAAACCTAAGCAAGGGCATTGGGACCCCAGCAAAGCTGCCCAGATTTGGAGTCATCTAGATCAGTAAGGTGAATTCTCATGGTGTATATTTGCTTATTGCCCTCACTGAGTCCTTTTCTAACATAACCAAGGAAAGATGAGACAGTTTTAAGTCTGAAAATGAGTGGAGTAGTCTTTGCCTCTAGGACTAACTTAGGACTGCCTTCCCGTTGGGCCACCTGGATACCTGTCATGACAGGGAGCTCAGGAAAACAAACAGAAATTGCTTAGGGGGATAGCAAGGCGTGACCCTCTCCTGGGAAGTATAAACACGTGGAGTGTTTCACTCCTGCCTGGGGACAGGCAATGAGCAAGGATGTAAGAAGTGTGAGTACTGATGGAAAAAAAAAGGTTTATTTGGGGCTGGACAGTTATCAAGAGTAGTGGGATCATAGTAAGAAGAGGTTAGATTGAACCTCCAAGAAGTGATGCCACTGTGAGGGTAAGGGTGTGAAGACAGGGTGTGGGAAGCAGTTCTGTGAAGGCAGAAGGGAGAGAGATAAAACAGAATAAATCTTGCATCATCTTTCCATCTCTGTCTTTTCAGATTCCAAACACCAGAGTGAGCTGGTGGTGGGCTCTCTGGAGCCATCCCTTTCTCTCTCAGTAGTATCAGGGGGTTCACAAAAAGTATGTTGCACTACAGCTGGGAAAAAGGATGCAACTAGACAATTACTACTTACTGAAAGAACTCTCCTGAATTCCCCAGCTCCGTTGTACTTCTGCTTCTATACTTCTGATATAGCTGAAAGCTCGGGTGCAGATGTCACTTACATGGCTGCAGTTCTGATCACAGCAGTGGATATTATTGAGCTCAGATCACTGATTCGGTCTAATCTTTAGCTTCTCACAGACTGTGAGGAGAGCAGTGGAGACAAGGAGCTTTCTCCTCATAACTGGACATCCTCTGTGTCCTGCTCCTTGCTCTTAGACGAGCAGACTATTCACAGGAGAACTGGATGAGGATCATTGCCTGCTAGAACAGAGAACTGATGGAAAGTCTGCACCATCTCATGGAAGCGCTTTGAAAGGAGCAGTGGAAGGCAATGAAGCAACTTAACTTCTCTTATATCTTAGTGTGTCTTGGGACAGTACCTGTGGTAGGGGAGAGTCCTATGTATCCCTTGTGCCCTGACTTAAGGGAGGGGAGACTATTTATTCCCAATGCATAGAGATGAAACTTCACTCTGCGAAATGGCCAAAGCAATCAGTGAGTGATGGAGTATCTGCTAAAAAGAAACCTGGCATTTAATTAACTTTTCAAAGTGCTGGTTCAGCAACCTCCATGTTTTACATTTTGAATATTGAACAAGCATCCCTAATCGGAACTGAATTACTTCTGGGCTTGCTGGGGTGGAGAGCAAGGGAGCTGCCATTTGCCAGTGCCTCCCCCTCATGTTATTATTATGAACTCCTGTTAACTCAGGCAGATCAACCCTGATTTACTGCAGGAACAGCACGTCTGACCTGAACTTGGCCAGCTCAGCTGGGGCTTCTAACCTACAAAGGCGAGCACATAATCTTTAAGCACAACCAGGGGCAGGAAGAACCTGTTGATCTCTCAGGGGTAGGTAGACAAAGTGTACCTTCTTCTTCACTCCCTAATGTGCCGACCTCTGTACTCAGGTAAGGCAAACTTTACCCACAGCTGATGGCAGAGAGGATGAAAAAGTATCTGAGAAACTCAAAAAAAACAAGGAGTATGGCTTTCACTGTAACTGGGCCTGGCAGTCTTTTGAGACCTAAATGATTCAACTTTAACCTGATGCACTCAGGGACTCTTTGATACATTGGTTTGGTGGTTACTCAGAACTCTTTAAAAACATGCGATGTGTGATATCAGACCTGGGTGCACGAACTGTTTTGCACATTAGGAGTGATATAGGGAAAGATGTGGTTTTATATAAGTTTTTCAAGCCTTTTCTAAACATAAGCCTTTCCTTGTCTTACAGGTCAGGAAAAAAGCATGCAGAAGAAGTAGAAGAGTAAGTTCCCATTGTTGCTAAGACTTCTTTCACAACTTCTACATCTGATTCTGTGGAGAAGGGGCATGCAACTCTAAGCTCCCGTACACCAAGATCTGGAACTTGGGAATGCCACAGAGCCTGGCATGAATTCGTGTCATGTGTCCTAGCATGGGTCAGGACTGGTCACTCTATAGTTCCCTGGATATGGAGTAGGTGGTGGCTCTGTCATTGCCATATGACAGACAGAAGGAGAAGTGGAAAGCATCTGCTTTCCCAGCAGATGCACCCCAGGCCCTGCTGGCTAAGCCATGTATAATAACCTACGGGTTTGTCTCAGGTACAAGGCATTAGGTTTGTGGGGAAGAAGGGGACAGAAGAAGATGCTTTTCTGGGCTTGCATTTGAAATTCTTTCCTTCTTGTGTTTTGCTGCAGCCATCGTCTCAGGCAGCAGAGCCTGGAGGTATCAAGCGATGCAGGAGGTAAGGTATTACCTACTTGACTGCAAGAATTGCCTTCATTCGTGTCTGGGGGTTCTCCAGTAAAGTGAGCAGAGGCATCTGGTAAGAAGTGGCAAGGGAATGAACCACCCTGGGGGGGAAACAAATTTGATAGCTGCTTAAGTTTCCCAGCTGCTGAATGGGGTAGAGAGAGCAAAGGAAATGGAGAGGAGGATGAGGAAGTGAGCCTGTAGTCTAAGTCTGGCTCTTCATTAACACAGAATAATAAAGTGCCTTGGGGAAGAAGGAAAGCATCAAGGGGACACTTTTCTCTGTGATTACTTCCATATGGAGAATAGCACACTGGGGCAAGAAGAGAGCTAAAAGACCAATAAAAGGGTAAGAGCAGGGATAGAAATCACTGCTGTCCCTTAGTTTAGGTGATAGCAGGCTCTGCTTAAAGCCCCTTTTATGTTTTATGATAACATCCTAGTCTTGCGCCTATCAGGACAAGTGCCTGCACAGTCCTCTTAGGGCCTGTGTCGTGAGAGAATGCTTTATTTAAAAAATGCACTTGCCAAACACAAGATCTGAGATCATAAGCTGAACATATACACTGGTAGGTCATCCCATCCCATCCCATCCCTCTACAGGCTGCTGTGAAATCTATTGGACTCCTGACTTAGCACTAGTTTTCTTTATAGTTTATATCACTTACTCTTCTAGGACTGGATAAGCCAAGGAGAAAGCTCAGGAAATATCCACAGTATGAAGTCCTAAACAAACACTAGAGGGCTGTGGACAAAGCAATTCTTTGAAGTCTCTAGGAGCTACCTCATTTTTTAAGGGCTAAGAATTTTATACAGTGTATAAAAAGTTGCATCTGTAAAATATCACCAAGCATTAGAAGAATTACCAGGAGTCACAAAGGATCAGACATCAATATGGTTAATGAGACTAAGTAGAAGACTTATTTGGGTCTTCCAGACCAATTAAGCATTGCAACATATGACTGCCAGAAGTGGCACCTTTATTGCACTGGCATCTTCAGAATAGACTTAATTTCCCACCTGGGAAGTTTCTCGGGCTTCTTAAATTTCAGCATATATCACTGAGGCTGATAGCCTGTTCTGAAAAGCTATTTGACTGTTTGCATGTGTGCTGTCCCTTCTTGTTGAAACTTGGTCTTGTATTCAGGGTATAATAACTTTCTTTGCTAACCAAGCATAAAAATGCTTGCAACATGTTTGCAGCGTGTGACTTTTAGTGATCCCACACCTTGGGTAATAAATACAGAATAGAATTGATACAGAATGTGGTATGAAGACATGGTAAGTCATAATACGCTTCACTTATTTATCTGTACCTAACCTATGGTTAATAGTTGATTTCGGATTGTTTGCTAATCAGAATTTAATTTTAGATTGTGTGTGTGTGTGTGTGTGTGTGTGTGTGTGTGTGTGTTAGAAGCAGGATCCTGCTAATCTTGCTTTGGTTTCTACCCAGGCAGTTTCTAGTACAGTCAAATACACTGGGTTGTAGATCTAATTTCCATACAGAAAATCTCTAAATGGTCAGTGCATTGCGTGCTTGTGGTCCTATTTCTGGAAATTAAACAGGCTAATTCTGGGAGAGCAGTTCTCCATGTGGGTTCAGCAATTGTAATAAAGAAAAGTGACATATAAACAAACTCTAGAACCTGATTAAAATTACTTTTGTGAATAAGCAGAGAGAGACAAATAACTGCCCAGTGTAGAAGGCAGGGAGTAGCGTGCTGTGGCTGTGCTGTAAATTGAGCCATATTGGCCTCCCCTTCACACACATCTTCCCCTCAGCTTGTGTCCTTAACTGTAACAGTAAAGCTCATATTCTGAACACACAAAAATCCAGACACTGGTGTATGGATCCCCAAGGATGGGTCGTGGTTATTTGTGCTGCATAATGTGTTAGCTTGTACACCTTAATATGAACAGGCGCAGTTGCCTACTGATTGCTGCTGTCAACCAATATATTTAGATTGCCTTCCTTTAACCTGTTAGAAAGCTTAGCTCTACCATTCCATTAACATTGCTTGTCCCCCATCCAACCTTTTTATTAAAAGAATGAAAGACAAAACTATATGCCCTTAAAAAGATAGCCTTATGTATCTGAAGTGTGCTCAGTTGTGATCACTTGTATGGCACTAACACCCAGAGGTTCAAGGTTCAGAATTTGGAATCCATTGGAGGAAGCATTGAAAAAGCATAGGCCCTGGAGAGCGCCCACAGTTTGGCATGTGGAGAATGGAGGGAAGGTCATACAGCCAAGTGGAGACTTTTGGGTTTATTATTCCTTGTGGATTCAGAAATAAAAGTAGAATTCTCTCACTGCCCCTGGCCATTCAGCCTGTGCATGAAATAGCTTCTGATTACTCATCTCCATGGGGTTTTGGGAGAGGACAGTTGCTTCACAGACTGTGGGAAGGCTGTGTGGAAAGACCAAGGTAACCTGGGAGTAGTAAGTGGATGGACCAGGCAGGGACAAGCATAGAACCATATGCAGTTTCAGCAGCTCCTTACCGTTGCACAGGGAAACCCAGAAGGTGCAAGTCATCCAAATGTACGATACAAACTGTTGAAATACTAGCAGTGAAGTACCTTGGCTCAGGCTTTGCTCAGAATTCATTTTCTTTAATCCATTATTTCTTCTTTGTAGAGGCTAGTCAGGACAACAGAGCCATTCTAAAAAGGAGCCAGTTTTGAGTTACAGGAAACAAAGAAATGTGTTTGACTAAAAGCACTGTTTTCTCCTGTAAAACTCCAGGCTGGAAAGACTGATCTGAAAAAGTGCAGTCTCTCTCGAGCAATAGTTCTGGTGTGTCTAGTTGATGGGTGTTGGGGTTTCCTACAGCACGTGGTCTGAGCTCAGTGCCCATCCTCCTGCTGGTACATGTTAGTACATAGGCACAGCAAATGGATAATGTACCTTTGCTAGGTTGATATGTGTCCCACTGAACCTTGGCATGGTGGGGCCTAGCTCCTCTGCACCATCGGAAACCTGCTTTAACAGGATTTAATGCATCACAACTTGAGGAATAATAAACCTTCACAAGCAACAAAAAAGTGTTTAATTCCTAGAGGACAGGCCTAGTTGAGTCACTTTTGGCCAGGGGCAATTGGGGGCTTAATGCTGTGTATGTAGCAATCTGGGCAATCTGAGAGAGAGGAGTTTAAGGGTAATTGCTCAATTTTCTGTCCATGTCAACAGGGAAAATGGGCAGCGGTGACTGAGCGCTGTACAGCAGGGAAACTGCATGAGATGGGAGATGTGAGACTATCAGCAGAATTAAAAAAGTGCTATCTGCAGAGCGCTGTTTCCTTTTCTGTAGCATCCAAGAGCTGCTTCTCCCCAGTGCAGACTATTCTTTGTCATAAAGTGGGAGGAGGACAGGACAACTGAGTTCATGTCAAAGGGCTTTCCCCTCACTTTACTCCTTTCTCCAGCAGAACAGTAGAGTCTCTGCTTCTGCTGTGGTTGTTTATTTCATTTGGCTTTACTCAGTTTGTGTGTCGCATTCTGACATGCAGCTACAACGGGCTGTTTCCTGTTGGGTTGAGAAATACTGGCATTTCTCTCCACCTCTCTGTCAGCAAACTGCGTTGTCGTTTAGGCTGAAAGTTTCCTCCTTGTTCACTTCTTGTCCACATGTTCTGCTCTGCTGGGTTGCACTGCCCCAGATATCTGTCTGTTCATTACACTGCGTTTCCACTTTTCCCCTCAGCAGTGCAGTGGGGGCCTGTTAGCTACGATTGTCACCTCTCTCCAAGCTCTCCTTCCCCCATAGACTGAAGTCCCTTCCCTCCCCCCTCTTTTACCCAGGGGATGCATAGCTCCTAGAACACGGCTTTTCTAGGCGGACTGGGCTGTGACACATGTGATTCTCTCTCTGTGGGAACAACGGCTTGTTATTTTAAAGCAGATAGTGCGTGTGAATGAGTGAGCTGATTGAAATGGAAGCCTGACTATGCTACACAGACAACCCAAACCTGACCTGCAGGTGAGGAAAGCTGCCAGGAGACAGTCACTAGATCTGTGCCCTCAAGGCAAAACCCCTTCCTGCCTGCTGGGAAGCCTCCTCAAGGAAGCAGAGCTGGTGATGAGACCTCTCTATAAAACGTCAAACCTTTAGAAGGACTTCTTACCATTCTAGCATGTGGCAGCAGCTCCTTTGCATTTGAACAGAATGTAGTCCAGGCTCTGTGCACAACAGAAGCCGTAGAAGGTGTTTTACTTCTCCATCAAAAGTTAATCTTTCTTGCCTGGAAAAAAAAAAAGAAATGAAGGAAGTGGGCATATGCCATGGTCCCTGCATCTTCCTGGGGAGTGATGATCTGTCAGGTGGGAGGCAGACCTCACGGGATATCTGGCACCTGGAATTCACAGCCATAAAATACCAAACACCTCATGAGCTGTATGCAAATGTGTATCAATGATGAAATTGCTCCAAACAGAGCTGAGAGTGAGAGCACAATGTGGGTTATTGTTGCCTGCATCATTCCTGATAAAGTTTGCTAGTTGCTTCCCTGGAGAGCTGCAGTTTTTACAGAACACGCCAAGCGCTGGTGGATTCCAGGGACTGTAACTGCATGGATTTTGTGACAGAAAACAGCTGTATCGGCCAAGCATTAGGCAGAAGTGTAAGAGAGGGAGGAATCTGCAGGAACCATCAGGGAGATGGCCAGTGGGTACTTCAGAGGTCCGGGAGACAGTGGTGGAACGGTTTGGGCAGTGCTAAATGGACTAAAAGTGCTGAGCAGCAGTGCAGTGGAGACAGAGTGGAAAACATGGTGTTTGGGAAGTTGTGTGAGTGGGCTGAAGAGGGGGGCCTGGGGCAGAGTGACAGCGACTGCTAAGTTTCTTGAATTCTGCACTGTGGCTTTGGGTATGGCTCTGTCAGCGCACCAGCATCCTCCCCTTGGCTGCTCCCCTGCCGTGCTGCCCTGAGTCTCTGCGCAAGGTCAGTGAAGGGCAAATTCAGACCAGCCTGATGGTTACCCCTCTGCTGCTGGTCCAGGCCAGCTTGAACTCCTCCAGTGACTGCTGACATTGTGATCTAGAGCCTTTGGTTTTCGATGAAGTCTCTGTCTTGGCAGCCACAATGGATGGGTGGAGCAGAGAATATGTCCCAAGGGATATGGCTGAAGTCCTGTTTGGAGTGGCTAACCACTTGTCAGGGGGCAGTGGACAGTTTAATTGCAAGGGAGCAAGCACAGCTTGTTTGGGGCTGAAAATAATGGTCTGGGTAAGCATCTTCCATCACTAAATTCTGCGATATGGTAGATACACAGTCATCTTGGTCCTGTGATTGCTGAGTCCATAAGTGTAGTTGACGGACTAGGTTTACCTAAAATACCCTTTAAGAAAAAGCTCTTGAAAGATGATTACAGAATTGAGACACCATCATTTAAAACTGCCTGAGGCAAACTCCTTTGAAAATTGCAGCAGTGGAGGGACAGAGAGAGAACCGCGTAGCCCTTGATTGTAGTGTCGTTCCCTCAGGACCCGTCCCCCCTCCCCCTTGGTTTCTCATCTGATATGAGAGAGAGCAGCAGTAAGATTCCTCATCTGTCTTATGAAAATCCGATTCTGAGTGGCTCTGATCAAACCTGGCTGGCTGTCAGCAGCGGTGGCCTTGTGTGGAGGGAGGGAGGCTTCTGAGGAGTTGCTGGATGTGGAAATGTCATGGGTGCTGCCGATCAAAGAGGCATTTTTTAATAAATATATATAAGAAAAAAAAAAAACCTAAGGATTTAGCATAAAAGAAATGTAGTTTGTCTTGTTTTTCCAGCGTAACATGAAGAGGATGAAATAGAATCAGGTACAGCTTGCTCCCGAACATACTTCAACAGGAGCATTTGAGAAGCATCTTTCTCTGCCACTCTAATACTCTAACACAAAATCACTCATCTCCGGTGTTATTGGGGAGGGCGTTGTGTTTCTGAGTTCACCAGGCCCTCCCTGGGTACCTCATGCGTTCTCATTTGCTGCCGCACCACCTCCTGAGTGTGTTTCAGCAGTGGAATACTGCAAAGGAGCAGGGAACAGCCTTTGAAAAGCGGAAGAGAGAGGTTACCAGAAGGGACGGCAGGCACAGTGCTCTGTCAGTGGGCTGTTGGTAAGGCTAGGAGGTGTCTGGCCACTGTAGATGCTGATAACCTCAGGAATATGTTGGACTCTGGGTTCCGAGCCTGGCCTCCAGTCTCGTCTGTCTTCTGCTGCTGGTGAAAAAACATTAAGAGGTTCCTTGTCTTTAAAGCTGTTAGTGTCTGGTCTTCTTGCACAATACAAGCCACAGATTGCCGCCTGTTGAAGCCCTGCGCAGAGCTCAGTGACTCATCTGACATGGCTTTTTGGTGCCCTGGCTGCATTGCAGCAGTGTATCTCTCTTCACACTTCCCAGGAATTGAAACTGAGCAGAGGCTTTGTGGCAGTAGCAGCCTTGGAAAGTAGCAAGTGTGCCTGATGCCTGTCCCCAGCAAAGTGTCATGTGAGGAAGAAGTGATACTGTGCCGAGCAGTCTGTGAAAGGAAGATGCTATCAAAGCAAGTAGGATGTCCCAGTGAACCACCCGACCTCCCAGCCAGTCTTCCATCTAGCTAGCAGTATCATCAGAGCGTGGTGGCTGAATTAAAAATGATTTTGTCTGATGCATCTGTAAGGCAAGGCCGGAGGGTCGTTACTGAATCTGCTGCATGACCCCCTAGGTCCTATGAATCCTCTGACACCTGCCCACTGGGTGACTTTTCCCGTGAGCTGCCTAGGTTGTGCTGTTACCATTCTCTTCTCAAAAGGGTGCTTTGGGACATGGGACACTCAGGTTATCTTCTGCTTGCCTCAGCTTTTAAGGCAGTGCCCTAGTAGCTGTGGTACTGCCGGCTTTTCACCCTGCTGTTTTCATCTCGCTGCTGGTTGATCAGGCAGGTACACTATTCGATATCAGTCTACTGCTAGGGCAATTTCAATCAGGGAAAGATATCCCTATGAAATTAATGTACCAGCATCCAAAGAAGTGTTCTTTATCCTCTGCATTTGCCTGCTACTCTCTTGAGAAAGCTTCTAAGAGGCTTCAAGCTTGTTTGTGTGTTCAGCAGAAGCTGTATGTGTCCCTTGTTCCTTATGTTTTTTTGAAGATTTTTTTTTGCCTGTTGCTTTCTGCCTTTTTCTTTTTTTTAATTCTTTTTTTTTAGTTCTCCATTTTTCCACTTACAAAAGTTATTTATTGCATTGAGATGCGCTAATTAAAGCCATTTTCTGGTATTTGGTTACTGAAGTGTTTGATGTCTCTCTGACAAGACCATGAAATGCACAGAGTGTCCACAGGGACAGAATTTGCTGAACACGGTGCTTTGTAAATGAGGGGACACAGTGTCGCAGCAGCTCATGAATATGAAACGCCCATGATGCTACCTCAGTGGACTTGAGAACACAGATGAATCCTGTCATGTACTAAATGAGACCAATTTCTTTCACTTAACTTCATCTTCAATCAGACCTTCTTCCATTTGCCTGTTTAAAATTCCCCAAACGTGATGCAGAAGGTAACAGCATTCAGTAAAACAAAGTTTTGCAGCAGCAGAGATATTGTAATTATCTCATTTTTACATTTTATGAGCAAGCAACTTAAACTAAAGTTAGTTTCATTTTTATGCCTGCTTAGTGTCAGGGGACTGCCAGCTCCAGAAGCCACTACCCTTTTTGTTCTCTGGATGTGGCAAAGTATGGACAGAGAGGACAGCTCCGTCCCCACTGCAAAAATGTCCATTCTGAACTGGCCTTTGAAACGCTCACCCAGTTGGAGAAAGTGAATCAGATGAAGCGAGATGGAGACATTCTTTTGGGTGTCAGGCTTTTGGCTCAGGTGACTCTTAAAGCAGCTCAGTGAGAAAGTGGCAGCTACACTGCTGAATAAGTGTAGGCCTGACCTGGGACATGGTTTCTAGATACAGCTCTACCACTGACTTATTGCCTGACCTTGAACAGATTCTGTCTGTCCCCACTTTGTCTCCAACAAAGAATTCAGTTCTGTGGGGCTAGGACCAGATCTTACTGTGAGGTCGCAGCACATTGAGGGACCCAGCCTGTAGGTGTTGCTACTAAACTAAAAATCAGCTCTACCTGGGAGAGGAGGTGCAACTCAACAACTCGTAGGAGCAACTGGGCAGTAAGGTGGTACAGGTTCTTCCATCTCCTGCTCGTCACTTTCTGCTGTTGTTGTCCTCAGCTATCAGTAAGTTGTTTGCTAAGGGGCAGAAAAGGTGATGGTGATGGTCACAGCATGCGCTCTGACATGAACACATAGAGCCCTGCTTTGTTTATGACTTAAAAAACTGCTATTCCTTGTTTATAATTTGGCTACCCAGATGTAGCATGGGTCACCCGCAGTCTTTCCCCTCCATCTTTTCCTCCTTCCATTCGCACACTTCTGCCTTATGCTATTAGTGTCTTGCCATAACTTAGGCATGAAGCTCTTTTTGTGTAAGACCTAGCTCAGTCTAGCTATTGTAATAAAAATACTACTCTTAATTATACCCTGGGATTCAGATATTCTGAGACAATCAATTTGGTGCAGTATATTACAACTTCCCTGTTAGCCAAACTTGGTACTGGTGTCTCCTACCCCACCACAACTTCTGTGTGGATGCACTCGTTTTGTTTTCATGCTTTGATAGTTCACTCTTGCTCACCGTCATCCAAGGGATAGACCGTCATCCAGCATTTGGTGCTCAGTATTTTACTCAGTATTTTACATCTCTACCATGAGCAGTTTCTGAAGCTAATATCTTGTTTCTTTATGGGCTGAGAAATCCATGGGGAAAGGCTTTGTTTTATTGTATTCCCAGTCATTTTGAGCAATAAAGAGAAGCATCAGCCATTCTTCTTTGAGGTCACTGTATGCACTGAGTTTTATGTTACTCTCTCCACCTCATATTGCATACACATTTCTTCTGCTTGTAAAACACTACCTGGCATGTGTGTCCACCTGTTCTCCCCTCCCTTCAACTAAAATGAAATTAGGATACTCAGCCTCAGGGGGAGTTGAGTGCCATTTTTAGGAGCATTCACTGTTATCTGCTGTATGAAATGGGGATTCAGAGCATTCTGTCTGGGGGTGACTGAGGGCCGCTGCATAGGTAGCAGTACCGTATAGCACAGTGCTCAGAGGCCAGCTGGAAAACCAAGGTCAGTAGTATGGTTTGTACCCAGTTTGTTCCCCTTTTTTAGATTCTTCGCTAGTAACTCAAGTTTTATTTTAATCTTTCTTACTATTATTATCATATCAGTTTGTTCTGATTTCAAAGTCTGCAGGAAAGGATGTGAAAGTGGGAGAAGAAAGGCTGAAGCTCTAAGATTTTCATGTGGCTTCCAAGATTTGCCTACAGTTTTGATAAAAAATAGTTGATTAAAGGTGATATGGCATCTTCTGTCTTCTCCAAAATGCAGCCAAATTATGCAAAAAGCAGGAAAGCAAGAAAAAGAAAAAAAAGAAAAACCTAAAGCTAGTCTGCAGAGAATCACCTGTTATTTCCAGGTTTTGAAGCCATCCTTTCTTTTCATGTGCAAAACATTTTGTTTTTGTAATGCTCCGGACGTTTTTTCACTTGCTTGCAGTGATGTGGTAGCTGTGAAGGTGTTCTCTTTTGCACACAGGCAGCTCCTTAACATGTAGGTACGTTGTGAAGTCATTTCTAAAATTTACGTTCATGAGGACTGAATCCAGGCATGAGAGCCTGGGCAGTAAAATAGGTGGCAAGATTCTGCACCAGAAACACAGGCTTATCAGTGTTTTGGAGAGTGATCTGAAACTCACGTACTCAACAGGAGGGAAAACAGTAGGTCACAGGGCAAAGTACACAGAACGGCAGTTTGTAATGTAGCCTTGTTGCTGGAAAAAGCTAAAACCGTTTTCAGTTGTATGAGTGCTGCACTTCAAGACTGGGAGAACACGGGCCTGTGAATATTTCTGTATGTACTACTGTTACATGTAAGTAGTCTCACTGCGGCTAATGGGAATATTGAAAGTATACGCCTATATTCTTGCAGCAGTGTAGCCCATGTGGTTCTTCTCCCTGCAGTTGACATAGTGCCATAACTTGGCTCTGTTACCAGAGCTTACTGGAAAAAAAAAAAAGATGTAAGCCCTAACAAGAGATACAAGAGCAATTAGGGGGCTGGGGACTGAGTGAGTGGGAAGGTTGGCTACTCAGTGATTAAGTTAAGAAAGGAGACACTTTGCAAACTGTCAGGAGGGAGAGAGGAGAGGGATTGTGGAGATGTGGCACCGCGGAATTGGCAGAGGGAAGGGGAAGTTACCAGTAACAAGAGAAATTAAGACCCAGATATTTCGTGCCTGATTTGTCACTGATAGCAATTAGCATGGGGAGCTGATACTTTCTTACAATTTGCAATGTTTTTGTTCTGTTTCCTGTCAGTCTTTGAGAGTCCTGAAGGGCATTGCCTCAGCCTAGAAATGGACAAACATCTGCACTTTGCAGTGAGAACAATCATGCAATTGCATTTGTTGGAGGGGCTGGCAGGAGCCCCCAGAGCATTTCCACTTTTTCTGTCTGCAGTATTTTCAAAGCACCTATAGAATATTGGAGCCTTGTATTTCTTTTGGGAAGAATTTCTACGTAATTGCCTGCATTTTGGTAATACAGAGTAGAGGTAGCGCTTTGCAAGGAGTTTGGGAATCTCTGCATGGAATTCAATGGCAATGAGATAAAACCAGCACTGGCGAATCCAGGACTCTTCAGGAACCTGCAAAAATGAAAGGTGCATCCTTGATCAGAGCACTAAGTTTACAGTTTTCTCTAGTGCAAAAAGAGATCAACAAAAGCAAAAGCTGGGAAGAAGAGCCCCCTGAAATAGCTGCCAAAAAGAGTACTGAGTGAAGAAATTCAGTTTGCTGCAAACACCTTTCACAGTTCTGCTGTCAAAAGAGGATAAGGATCTGACCTTCTCCTTTTTACAGGGAATGCTGCTGAGTGGCTGAGGGTAGCTCTACTCCCAGGTAGTTCTTCGTTTACTTTTGTTTGCTGAGCAACCTTCACAGTCTCATGATGAAAGGGGTGAATTAGATCTGGAGAGGTTGGGTTGTTTCTCACTCACGTGCTCGTTTGCCTGGACCCAGCAGGGCATCTCTGCACAGTGCTTGCTTCCTCCCCATAGGCCAGCCTCACCAGTCTGTTCCCTCCTTGGTCTTTGTTCCTTGTAAACAGGGACTTTCTCCCACATTATCATTGAGCAGCTTCCTCCACAGGTCAGTCTCTCTGTCCACAGAGATGCTTTTATCCTGTAATTGCATTTTGTTACAAGTTTTACACAGAGCCTGGGAGCCATTGCAGGGAAGAGCCAGCGGGACAGCAGCTTCTACTGGGTATTGCCCCTACATCCAGAGGGGGTACAGATCTATCCCAAAGGCACAGTGACATGCCGATGAGGCATTTCTTGCACACGCCATCTAAGGGATAGCCTGGGGGCCTGTTGCAGCAGTTTTCCTTTAAATGTCTTTGGGAAGTTTGCCATAGTCAGCTGCTTTGCAGGCACCTGTTCCTCGGGTGGCTGGGGAGCTTGAAGGCACAGCTCTGCTGAGATCGTCCAAGCTGTCACCGCCATTCGCCTTGGCCTGGCTCTCACTGCAGCCGCTGTCGCGCTCAGCCCCTCCGCCAGGCAGCCAATTAGCGAGAAATCCCACTGTGTGGCCAGCGCCGAACGGCCGCCACACCGAAGCCTGTGCTGACCCGTGCCCTGCACAGCTGGGCCACGGCTGCCTCCCGCCCCAGCGGCTGGCAAGCCCGGGGGATGTGGAGGGGACGCCAGGCAGGAGAGGGCAGCTGAGAGCCTGCAGAGCTCTGACAGGCGGCCGGACAAGGGGCTTTTCAGCAAGACCCTGCCTGGAGCCCTGGGCGCCACAGGTGGGGACGTCTCTCCAGCTCCTGAATATTCATCTCAGCCTGGGCTGCAAAACTGGGCAACGTCAGGCCCAGCCGCCTGCTGTGGTCCAGCAGTAACGTGGCTCCGTGCTGCTGACAGAGGCAGGAGCAGCCTGCCTGCTCCAGCACTGGAGGGGCCAGCTTTGTCCCCACCTCGTGTGAGTGAAACCTCTTCCCAGAGCCAGCCACCGACATCTTCACAGTCTGAGGACTCAAGGTCTCTGGAGAGTTTTAGTGGCCTTTTGTCTTGAAAGGAGCTCTGTGCTGGCATATTCTGTACCTGCTTTGCTCCTCCAGTTACTTTCCTTTCTCTTCCTCTCTCCTTTTTTGCTCTCTCTATCTCCAAATGTTTACAGGACTTCGTCAGACCAAAAAGCATCCAGTGTTCCCTTAGCCTTGCTCTTTTAGCAGGATTCATTGTGCACCCAGTTTTTCCCGCTCTCTTCAGTTCTTTTGTTTCTAGCATCCTTTTTAGGTGGAGTAGCCATAGTCCGCATGCTGGGAATATCCAGTGACCTGTATCAGCCATTCCTGGTTCACACTGGAAATCATGAAAATATTTATGACATTACAACTTGGTGCATCTTCCCTAGTCTTTGTATCATCTGGACCACCAGCACTTCCTTCCTTAGCTGTCAGGAAGATCACAGGCCTCTGTACAGTCTGAGACCCAGCCAGCATCTCCTTCAACATGTAGATTCGTGCAGCTCCTCCCAGTTTCTGTCCCACATTTCATTTCTAACAGATTCTAGGTAACTAGTGGCTGAGCTGAGCAAATGATAACACATCTCATAGGAAGCAAATTCTTGCCAGTCTTCGGATGATGGCAAGTAGGTAGCCAGCTTCTTTCAGCTTCAAGGTTGTCTTCAGATGTCCTCTATGGCTGTTGAGTTCTACCCAGCATGAGTTTGCTTCTCTTGTCAGATTTCTTTTGACCCCAAGCATTAAAACTTTATTACCTACATTTAATATTGAACAATATATTTTTAATCATTGCTAAATAACTGTCTCATGTTTTCCTCTAGTAAGAGACAGACTGTTTCATATCTGTGAAGTAAGGGAACCTTTGTTTCTAGTGAGAGGAGAGCACAACACTTCCCACTTACTACTGCTACTTTCTCTTGTTGCAGACATTCCTGTGATCCCCGACTTGGAGGAAGTCCAGGAGGAAGATCTGGCCATGCAAGTGGCAGCTCCCCCCAGGTAACAGCACTGCCAGCTGCTCTCGAGGCTCTCATCTGCAGTGTGAAATGGCTGGTGAAATTAAACTCCATCTTATCTTGTGCCCTGTGGATGTCAGTGGCAGCACCATTGAGCAGGATTTGGTGCTGTGTACTGTGGCAGTGGGGCTCTAGGCTGAAGAGTGCAAACTTGTTGTTTCCTACTACATAGAGATAGCAGTTACTGCATATTCTCTCCCTACATACAAAAACTACATTAGAGCAACACGTTTGATGTTGCAAAATTAAACTTTGAAAAGTTAGGGGTTGCTTGATTTAAGGTCGCCTGTATAACAAATGCCTCCAATACACATGTATTTTCACTCACACACACTTTGATTACAAACTGCTTTGCCCTCCATAGGATATCCTTCTCACTCAAGTACCTAGTTAATTTGCAAAGTATAATCCTGTTTGAAGGTGTTATCACAGTAGTCTTGGGATTAGCTCACAGGAGACCAGTAAGTTTTAAAAGATGAAAGTTTTGGGGGTTTTATCTTAAAAGTATCAGGAAAATCTTCTCTCTCCTATTGGTCCTATTGCCAAGATTATATACTAGGATTTCTATCAAGCCTTGTATGGAGAGATGGGATATCTTACTCCTGACCACAGATGCCTCTCTTACAGGTACAGAGCAGGTATTGTAATTAAATAGTTGTTAATAAAATTAAATGATACTTTATAGTAGTAAACTAAAAATTACTTTGTCTCTCACCAGAGTTCATTTATTTGTTTTCTCTCTTTTATATAATCCCATCTGTTCTTTCTGTATCCATAGTCACTCTGCAATAGAAGACAAGTAATTTTCATTGGCAAACATAAACAGAAGATAAATCAATACAAGTCTTCTCTGTAGTATTGCATAATATGCAAAGGGACGCATGGCACAACAGTATATTGCTGTCCTACCCCCTGCTCATCTTTGGAACCTACATTTTAAGAAATTGTATTTCATAGCAGTTACTCAGCTCAGACATGGAAATCACAAAGTCCCTGCTGTTCTGTAGCTTGTATGGTGGGGTTCTTAGAGCATGCTTTACTTCCCAGCTAGGAGTGGCATTTTGGCTGTTATGTGCTGGGTATGTGTATGGGTCTGGGGCTGTTTGAATGTTCACTACCTTCCTATTTTCTTTCTGGCCCTTGCAGCTAGTTTGTGGATCTTCTCTCTGGCATGCCAGCTTCTCTGAAGGAGTCCCTCGTTGCTCCATATTCTATTTTTATGCACGTGCGCAACCTGGCACGCAGATTTATCAATGACTGTTCATTTGGAGAATGAGATGCGCTTCTGTCTGTGGACACCCACCTCAAGTGTCCACATTCAGTGAATCACCAAATGTGGACACTCAAGATAGGTGTCCCCAGACTCCTGTTCAAGCCACCATTCTCCTCAAATGTGCTTCCACACTTATCTAGGCTTGTATTTTGCCCCTTTCTGGTTGCAGTGTGCAAGTGAACCGCGTGATGACCTACCATGACCTGGACAAAGATCTTATGAAGTATGCTGCATTTCAGACTCTGGTAAGTGGCTGTTGCTGTGGGCTGACAAATGCAACTCCCACTTCTTCCAGTTTCCCATCGTCCTTGACAGTGATACTCAGCTGCATAAAATACAAAGCCCTATTATCCAAACACATTCCAGTCTGCCTGCAAGTCTTTTCCTCTCTCCAGGGCACCTTTCAGGCTTCTTAATGTCTGCGAATAGTGTGGGTATAGTGTCTGTTGCTCATATGAGGTACCTGCTGCCGTACTGGATAATGTGTATGTCACTTATGGGGCAAAATGTTGTGTCTAGATCTCTAGCAACACCATCTCTGGTGAAATGATGGTGTCTGTTTTCCCTGTGTCTGTAAGACTCTGATTGTTTTTGTGTGTGTGTNATGGAGAGGTTGACCTGAAGCTTCTCACCAAAGTTTTGGCTCCAGAACATGAACTACGGGAGGTGAGTCTTTTCTGGAAACACCAATAAGATAAAAACTTCTTATGTGTCTCAGAGTGTACTTTGAAAGTAGGCCTTTGTTGTTGGGTTGGAGGTGAGAGACGTGAGCCTGTGAAGAGGAGCTTGTTAAAGCTGATGGAGGTCTGATTTCCCCAGCAGATTATTTTAAAGGTTTATAGGTCTTTCTCTTTGTGAGATTATGGCATCACTGTGATTGGCTTCCTGCAGTCTGAAAGAGCTAGTAAGGAGAAGGTGAAGAGCTTAGTACTGTCACAGATTTCTGCAGAAACAGTGCTCTGTTGTATAGTCTTTTGGTAGCCACCATGAGCTACAGGTGGTTCTTCAGAGTGGTGCAGAGGAATAAAGGCAGACAGCATTTAGAGTTAGGGCAGAGGGCTGTTTTAAAGTAGGACAGAAGAACCTCAGTACAAATGGACAGGCAGGAGCTCAGGACTTGAAACGAATGATTTCTGCAGCCCAGAATTGCAGAGGCTTCAGTAGACATGTAGAAGGTTGGAAGATTTTTATGGCTCCTTCTTGTGCCCTGCCTGGGAGTATCTAAAAATGACCATATCAAAAATGTGGCCTTTACTGAATTTGGGAATATGAATAATTCTGTCAAAATCTTTAAATTGTGGCACAGATTCACATTTCATTCTTGCTAGGGTTCTTATCCCAGCCTACAGAGTCTAGGCCTTCCCTGGCAGGGGCGTCATTCAGAGACAGTCACCAGTCTGGGAGTCGCCAGTAACATTTCAGCATGTTTGTCCTTTTCCTCTTGATAGGATGATGTCAGCTGGAATTGGGACCGTCTCTTCACAGAGGTATCCTCAGAACTAGTGACTGAGTGGGACCTGGGACAGTCTGAGAGAGAGGACCACCTCAGTCTGTCTTAGAGCATTGGCACACCAGACATCTCCTCATACACACATCCTCTGTAAATAGTTTAGCACTTTAATTTTCTGTTCACTTGTTTGTATTTGAGAATTTATTTCAGACATGAAAATAAATGGGAGCTTGCTCCATAGGAAAACTGGCTCGAGAGAAGTTTTGGATGTTTTGTAATAAGAGTCTTTGTTCTCAAAAGAGATGAAAAATTCCAAACATGATAAAATATTTACTTATTAACAGTCACTTCCACCTCACTGCCGCACCTTTACAGGTAACTGCAACGGTCAATCTTTCTTCAACTGAAATGCAGCCTCTCTGGGGCACCATCTTACAAAGCCATAGAATGGAGTGTGGTTTTCAGTGATGGCTGTCAGAGGAGCTTAGGTTGATACAATTTGTTTGCCTAGAACATCAAGATTATCATCTTCCCACAACAGATGCCACAAGTTGTCAGGATATCTGTTTTACATTCTATCCAGCAGCCTCCAGCCATCCCTTGCTAGTTTAACCTTTCCCCTGGGAGGTTACCTCTGTATGCACTCAGGAAGCAGCATCACCTATTTAGCTGCCACCACTGCTTCTTATAGCACCTCTTTTTTCCCTTGAGGTATCCCAGCCAAGGGCTGACCAGGCCTAACTCTGCTTAGCTTTTGCAATCAGATGAGATCACAGCTTTAACGGAGATAGCTTCAGGCAATAGGTAGTTTGCAAAGATAATACTGTTTATTCCACATGTGAAGGAACGAAGCCTGCTGCTCTGAAACAGGCTAACTCCCTGGTGTGTGTTTCCTTGGAACCAAGTAACCCACTCTCCTTGTCACCTAAAAAAAAATCCATTTAGCTGTTAATGCCCTGTCCCCATAGAACTGTTGTCATTATTTGCAGGAAATAGTCTTAGTTCTAAGCCAATGTCCTTCAAAGCCTTGTCCCACTGGAGAATCTTGCTATATACTTTTGAGGGGGCAATGCAGGTGCTGGGAGGAAGGCTTGTTGTGCTGCTTTTCTTAGCTTGTTTGGTAGGTCTGTTGGAGCACTGCGTTCTTACTCTCATACCGACAGCAGGACAGGGCAGATAACTCACTGTGAGCTCAGTACTCTGCAAAATTTCAGATCAGAGTTGATAGGCCAAAAAAATTCTACCAGCAAGAGAGAAGCAACTGGGTCCCAGTCTGGGGCCACCAAAATAAAAGGAGGATCATCTATCTCAGTATCTTAGGAGATGCTAAGTTTTGTAAAATCAAGAAATCTCCCCTCTGACTCGAGAATTAGGTGAGACAGAAGCTTTGGGGCCAGCATATGGAGGATAGTCCTGTAATCTTTCTCTGAGCAGAGAAATCTGTTTTAGTATGGACAGAAACTTCCCAGCTGGGCCAATGTCTCTTTTTCTCTGACAACAATGGCCCCTGGCCAAAGAGAATTTTGGATTTGTCCTACATTCCAGGAAAAGAATAAACAAACCTAAATTCAGCAAACTAAAGTAGCTTAGTAAATCAGACAAGCCCAACAAGCCTGTGTGAGAGGAAGAGAATGGTAAAAGGAGGGAGAAATGGAACATAGATTTGCGCAGTTCATACCTCAGGGATCACAGAGAAAGCAGAGACTCTCTCCTCTCAGTTACAAACTGTAAACCATCTAGTGTGAGCTCTCTCCCTTCTACTTGAGCTGAGGCACTAATCCACACTGCTCCTCTAAGCTGCTTGCCTAGTATCACTGTATTCAGTGCAAATTAACCAGTTTTCAATGACCACAAAAGCTGAGGATGCCCAGGCCTGAGGCACAAGAGTGGGTCAACTATGAATCCAACTTCTCTGGCTGTCCAGCCTGGGATTTGGTCTGTGACATGTAGCATATTATGTGTTGAGTTTTCTTCAGGGACTTGGGGTGGCATTGCTGGCCACTTGGAGCATTAGGAGTGGAACGCTAAGCAGTGTTTAGGACTGTAGCCATTGATGTGGGCTGGACGAGCGCTCCACGCAGGAGTCATGCCAAGCCCATTGCTCCTCCAGCAGCTGTGTGCTGCACCAACAAGCCTGCCTTTCTCCAGGAAGGCTCGCAGAGCCACCTTCTGCCTCCGAGAGCTTCTCTGATCTTCCTGAGCGGGCAGAGCACCAGCAGGGAGGAAGGAGAGGTGCAGCTGGGCTATGCAGTGGTGCTCAGCTCCTCAGAGGCCACATGGGCCCTCGAGGAACCAAGAGGAAGAGGAAAGCACCCCTTGAAGCAAGAGCAGGGGGGACACTGGAGCCTCGGAGATCTTCCTGGAGATGGTGAGAGGTAGGAGTGTGCGGGGTTTGTGGGAGAGGCAGGGTAGGGGGCAAGAGGAGTAAGGAGGGTGCATGATTGGGAGCAGAGTATGTATAACATTTGGAGGGGAGTGAGGGCAGAGCAGGTGCTGGTGAAGAGGCAGGAGAAAACAGTGCAAGAGAAGCGTAGTGGGATTTGAACAACGCCTTTGCTGATGAGCTGTGGTCACTTTATGCCAGAGGAGCTGCTCTAAAGCTGCACAAAATCTCCCAGAGGAGTGTGCCTGGCGCTGAATGCCATCGGCCTCCCCACTCTACCTTGCAGCTTTGGGGTGGGAGGCAAGAGTGCATGGGCCAGGCTCTGCCCAGGGTGGGACCTTGGGAGCCCAGCAAATACCTGGGCCGAGTTGGAGAGTGGGGCTTGAAAAAAAACAGCCTCATGTATTGTAAGGGAAGATGAGGTGGCTTTGATCTGCTGTAGTACAGTCTGACCTGCTGTAGTACAGGCCATGGCAGAGTCCAGTGAGATGTGGCTGAGCTTTGCCTGTCTTTTAGAAAGACAGGCGGTAGAACTGAAAGTCTTCACTGGTTAGTTATTCCAACTGATAACTGCCCTTATGGTTCAAAATCTACTTTATTTCTAGACTCAGTTTTTGTTTCATCTTCTGTTCCCTGAGTCTGGTTATGCTTTCACCTTCCCAGTTAAAGCATGCTGTCAGATATTTTCTACTTGCTCAAGTATTTATGTGCACTGTGGTCAAGTTTTCTCTTTAATTTCCTTCAATAAACTTAATAGAATGAGACTTGTTTCCATGTCTTTACAATTCCTTCCCCAGCTGGAGGAAGGGAGGTGAGTTGTCTGGCTCCTTGCCTTTCTCCAGGAAGGCGTTCCCACCCACCTTCCTTCCCTAGTTGTGTTTTGGTTGCAGTGCTGGGAAGGTGACTGAAATTGTGCCTTCTCCCCCACTCAGGTCCTGGTGCTGCCAGAGGAGAACCCTCTCCTGTTACTCTCCTTGCTGAAAAGAAACAAAGAGGTGCCTTTGCAAGCCCAGGCCAGCTCTTGGTGAGGCACCAGTGTGTGCAGGCTGCCACAAACCTGCTCAGGAACCTACATTTCTGAGAAGTACCATGGAAAGAGTGTGCAAAGCAGGAAATGGCAGGTGTAATTTTTTTCTAGATGTAGCTGTGGTTGATCCTCAGGCAAGGCGAGAAGTGAGGGCAGAACTGTGTGCCCTCTGCCAGGGAACTCACATCAGCTATCTGGGCTGTGCCTAGCCGAAGAATAGAGCAATAATCCTGTTTTCATCACTTTTATCAAGGGGGATTCTCTGTGTTTCATAAGTGCTGATGAATAAGGCTGCAGAGTCATCGTGTGAGGCTTCTCATTCTCCATAGACCTGCATCATGGAGGGGTAAAGTGAAGTGTAGCAGTGTGCCCCCAGGTTCCTAATTCAAACGTGACTTTCATAGACCTGGTGAGTGTTCGCCATCTTCAGTTTGAAGATAGTAATTCATTGTGGAGGGTCTTGTGTCCTGTTTGCTCTTTGTTCTGCTCTGATCCTACATTGCCGAGTGAGAGCTGCAAACCCATCAAAGTGCGTGTCGTCAACAAGAAGTTTTACGTACTGAGCTGGTCTGGGTGTCTGCCAAGGGATTTGCTGGGATTCAGGCTGGATGTACGTACCTACCCCCAGAGAGCCCCTTGCAGGCTTGGGGCTCAGGAGTCTATTCAGGGCAAATGGTGGGCCTCATCACAGACAAAGTAAAAGAAATGCACAAATAAAAAATGAATTCTAGGTCCTATCATGTTTAGGAATCTCTGGTTTTGTTTATAATAATAGATACAATATTTATAGACTTTCTTAGTGGAGATGCCTTACTAGAGTACAGTTTGTTGGGGGCAATGAGGGGGCATTGGGACAGAGACTGCACATGCAGCTCTGGAAAAAAAAGGTGGAAAATAAAAGCTGAAAAAAAGCCGGAACCAGCAACTTTCCATTAAAGAGCCTGCGTGCCAGCCAGGAGCCTCTTAAAGGGACTCTGGCTGGTTGTTTTATGAAGTGTGACAAAGTGACGGGAGGTGGGGGGGCTCCTATGTTAATAAGCTGGAAAGGCGCTGCCGTTCCTCTCGCCGGAGCATCTTGGGGAAAGTGGAATTAATTCATGGCATATGCTCCCAGCATCTGCTGTGGTGACCTGGAGTGGCGGGAGCGCAGAGCGAGGCGGGGCGAGCCAGAGCCGAATTCCCGCTCCTTGCTCGGGCCTTGCTCCCCACCGGCCCCGGCGGAGCATGGGGGGGTGGTGCGGCCGCTCGGCTGAACGCAGCCCCGCCGCTCGCCCCTGCGTGGCACAGCCCATGGCCAGAGTCTTCCTCTCTCTGATGAAGGAGGCATATTCTAGACTTGGGGGGGAGAGGGGGATGCTTGAACAGAAAAGAGACCAATTTGAACAGAGGCGAATCCAGTTTATCCCAAACAGCCTTAATTCCTCTTAATTCCTACCACAGCCATCCCCGACCAAGCCCACCCTTCTCCAGCCATCTGACCTTTGGCTTGCTGTGAGGCTCCGATTCCTCATTCTCCCTCCTCCTTGTTTCCCACTACTGCTGAGCATCTCAAAAGATGATTTGAGCCTCTCCTCAACAGAGAGGACAGAGGCTGAATTTGCTGTTAGGCAGGATTTCATTCACTGTTTAATGGCTCCCAGAAAATAACTTTCCCCACCTTATTTCTCCTCCAGTGACTGGCACCATGGCCTGGACCTGCATCCAGCTGGTACAGGTGGGTGCATGTGATGCTTCCAGGCTGCAGCAGTCTTTGCCTGTGCTTCGTGCCCTACACGTGTGCTTTCCCTTGGGAAGAGGCACTCAGAGCCAACCCTCCACTGGCTGCTCTTCCTCCAGCCCCATCCTTCCACTTTTTTGGACAACCGCAAGTGTGAACTAGGATACAGGCAACCTGCATATTGGGGATGTTCTGAGAGAGTCTGGGGGAACTGCAAGAGCTGAGAGCAGAAATCCATCACTGGGAAGGTCTTGTACATACGAAGAGCCTGCTGTGTCCGCAACAGCTTCCAAAGCCCAGGGGTCCCTGAGCCCAGTCAGATGCTGCAGCCTTTCCTGCACCCGTCACAATATGTGCAGCCTCTTTTTTCCCTTCATGTCTCCCTCTCCGCTCCCCCAGTTATGTCCCACATGTTAAACCAAACTCCCAAGGAAAGCTGTCACTGTGCTGCCATATGGGGCTGCTGCAGCCAATGTTGGGGCCTTTCTTGCACTTTTGCTCATTTGCCAGGCTTGGTTCATTCCTGCATGGTCTCACCCACAGGCTGCCCTGGCAAGATCAGTCCTCCCGGGGCCATGCTTGCTTTGAGGGGAACCTGTGCTCATTGTGCCTGTGGCCTGGCAAGCATCATGATGGATTCAGTATGAACGCTGCACAGCATGGATGTCCAGAGATCCTGCGCCCACTGGTGGCTCTGCTGCGGTCCCTGGAGAGCGTGAAACCGTTCCTCTGGGTGTCCACTCCCCAAGCTGGCCCCAGCGGGATGCTCTGTGGCAAACATCACTGGGGCTGGAACAGCTCCGGGCCATGCACCCCTTTATCGAGCTCCATCTCCTGTCACTTTCAGGACCACTTCATTATCCCTTTATTAGCCCTCTTCTCCTGCTTATCATTATTAATAATCACACTGGATCGGCTGGAGTGCTGACAGCTGCCCCTTGTCTATTCTTTCTGTCTGTTTTAATCCTGCCTGCTTATCTGGAATAAACCTGATCCTTTTTCTTTTAATTAAAGAAATTTGGTCAGCGAGCCCCTCCTCCACGCAGAGACAGGGCTGATCACACCGGTGATATGCAGCAAGCAGGAAAAGGGGCAGATTACCGGGTGACAGCGTTTCCACAGCCCAAAGATAGGGGATGTCAGAGTAGAGGCTGGAAGAGCTGCAAGTGCTGGGCTTCACAGCGCTCCTGCACCGCACTCCCACGGGCACTGCTTCCTGGGGCACCGGTCTGGTTCTGGCCTCTTAAAAATGCCTTGCTGGGCAGTTCACTTGAGCTGAAATATTTCTGTTGTCTGAAGGGACAGGTCACTCGAGGAAGGGCTGTGCAAATAGGTTGGGGAAAAATGTTGACTTAATTCACGCTTTTATGAACCCATAAACTCAAATCTGCATTCATTGCAATCTGTAAAGTGACTGGAGTGTGGGCTGAAATGCTTAGAAAGTGTTAATCAAGGGTCCGTAACAAAGCAAAATGCTCTGAAGTGCAGCAGCAGGAACTTGGCCGTAAGCAGCAGGAGTATTCAACCTTAGCACTAAAAACGCATATTCTTTGGTTCCCAAACGGTTCATTTCGGATGCACATTCTGCAGCATTGATGTATGCGTATGTACCCTCTGCTACAGAATATGGCACCTGGCTCAGATTTTTTGTGCTGCTTCATCCCTGAGAGGCTGCATGCCCATGAAGGGTATAGGGCAGAATTTCCTGATGCTCAGGTGAGAGCATAGCTCTGAAATCCTGTCAAGCAGAGCGTGCTGGTCTCCGTCCCTGTGCTTCTGTTGCTTGTTAGCGTTTCAGCTGCCTGCAGTGAACGTTCACCTGCAGTTCGGATGTTGGTTAGGGAGCTGCAGCAATACAGACCTGTGTGTATGGCTAAGCAGATGCCTTAAAAACATGAGATTCATTAACAATGGCAAGGCAGGAGCCATGCATGGTGACATTCATACTGTTGCTTCCACGTGAAATGTCCCACTACTCCCAGAAAATCTTTTTCCTCACTTTTCTTCTACCCAAGAAAATGCTGGGAAATAAACTACAGAGTATGGCTGTTTTATAGCCAGTTATTGATAGCAGACAATGAGTGGTAATTAATGTTGAACAAAGTGTTTGAAAGATGAGAAAATGCAGAGCTCACTTGCAAACTAGAAACGCACTAATAGCTAGCTGGTCTGAGCTTTTATTATCTGACCCTGCTCCTTCAGCAAAAATCATCCCCCTTCAGATCCAAGTAAGGAAAATTCTCAGGATGGCTTTTGCACTGAAATGACGAGGGACACCTTTTTTGGTGTTGTGGGACATTTTGAATCAGCTGAAAAAGATGGACATACAATCCGTGTGATAGGCTGAAGTCTTGCTTTGATCACTACCCTGACCAGCAAAACTACCCACAAAGCCAGAAAAGTGCCTTGGGAGACTGCCAAAGAATTCGGTCCAAGTTAAGCAACTTTCTCAGCGCTTCGAGCTCCAAAGCCAAGGTGGAGCTAAGCGTGTGGCTCCCCACGGCCTGCGGGGTTATGTGTGCGGATGGCTTGGTGAGTCAACCCACTAAGTAACGGTAACAGTGGTAACAGTTCAGGCTGTTGTAGCTATACCCGAGCTAACATAAAGCTAGTCCAGACAGCACACTCCATCTAACCCAGAGGGATGAGAAGCAGCCTGCACTTGCCCAGCTGAGTGCTGTGGCTCTTCCTCAGGGACGTGAGCTAGCTCATTTAAAGCCAAGTCTGGTGTTGCTCCTCTCTATTGCTTTGTGCCCCATGGAGATATTCCTACTCATTTCCATGGCTTTTGAACCCATGGTGCCTGAGACTTAAGACCCTGTCTGTCCCTGTGTGCAGGGGATTACATGGTCTTCATTTCACACACACGGACTGGAGCCATGGACTGATAATGCAGTTTCAGGGCCCCACGGTGAGACTGACCCAGCTGGGAGCTGAATCCAGCTCCTCCAAGCAGCCATCCAGTATCTCAGCCACGTTACTTCTCTAGCTGTGGGATGTACAAGGACAGTGCATTTGTTTATTTTGATGTTTAACCAAAAGCTGGTTTCAGGCTGTGAAGCTCCTTCCAGATTTTCAAACTCACAAAGTAAAACTTCATAATCTCTGTGCAAAACACCTTGCCCAGGAAGAGCACAGCACACTGCCCACCTGGTGGTACCCTGGCTGCAATAGGAAACCGTACTTACCCCTGCAAAAACAGCTTCCTGCTGTATGCCTGCTCCCCTTGCCCCAGAAATACCCAGGGAGAGGGATGAGTTGTCAATGTGCTGAACGCTTTTCCAATGCAAACTCTGGAAGCCCGAAGCCAATAAGGCTCTTCACCCTGCTGCTGTCTCCCGCTAAAAAGCCCCCAAATCAAGCTCTTCTGCTGAGCTCAACCCTAGCAGGACCACAGAGCAGGGATGGGAAATCTCCATGCTGAGGGACGCGCAGGCCATTCAGAAAGGCTTTGGTAAGTCACATAGTAGCAGATGCCTTAAGATTATCCAAATAAAAGTAAATGTGTATTTTTTTCTTTCTTTTTTTTTAAGTTGCATGATGATCAAGAGCACTTAACGCAATTGCTGGGCCTGCCTGTCCCAGGGGCTCTCAACACCAGCCCCAGCCCAGCTCTTGGTCGAGTGGGACCAGTTATGGCACAAAGTCTGTGACGGCTTCTTTTGACATAGGACAGGCACAGGGAGGCCCTGTAAGGTGCCCATGACTTGTGTGAAATGCAGTCGAGTATGGCCAGCTTTGAGAATAATGTCCAATGAGGGCTGCGTCACGTTAGGCAAATAGACCTGGCGTATGTGTGTGGTTCTAAAACATCCATCTTTACCTTGTCCGATTAATGGTATTTTTGCTTACGTAAAGAGGATGTGAGTCTGGGTCACACTAGATACACTCCTTTCCTTGGCTGGAGGTGTCTGTACCATATGCAGCATACCTGTATCTCACCAGCTCCATGGTTTCTGTCCTGTTGGGTCCAGGGGTCTGTTTTTCTATCTGTACAACGCACACATGCACCAGTGATGGTGGAGGTTGGAAGTATTTATGGCAATTAAAATGTTTTGCCTGGGAGCTGTTTTGAGGCTTTTTTGAAGTGAGGATTTTCAGACTTCAAGGTGTTAACAGCCCCTCTAAATGGTTTTGTTTTTTAATTGCAGCAAATGACTATGGAGCCATTAAACATTCGCCTCTCTGCAGTTGTTTCTAAGCCCTTTCAGTCCTTCTTCTATTTATTCTGTTTAATTCAGTCAGGTAGCTTCGGGGCAGTGAAGATCAATACTTTACTTTGATAGAAAAGAGTCAGGTTTGAAACATAGAGATAAAACTGACACATTTTGTATAAATTTAATTAAAAATGCACCTTTAGTGGCTTGTTGCAAGCACAAAGCCAGCCCTCCATCTAGCTATCTCTCTGTCTCTCTCTCTGTGTCTCTCTCTTCCCTTTCTTGTTCCTAACAGGAAGATCTCTGAATCTGCCTCACCAACAAAGCACCTCATTTTATGATTTTTGTCTTGAAAGTTTAGCACTGAGGGACAATGATGGAAGAGATGTGAAATTCTAAACAGACCTTCTGCTCCCTCCCTGGTCCCACTCCTTTTGGTGGTGGCGGCGGGAGGACGGGGAAGGAGCTGGCTCCCCGGTGGAGGAGGGAGGGGGATGAGGCAAAATGATTTTTTTTTAAAACCCAGCAGATTGGACACCCTGGGGCACTTTCCATTTGGATCTGTAGCTTTTCTCCACTCCTGCCCCCCCTCTTCTTGCTTTGTTAGACTGAGAATTATTTTTCTGAGTACATGAGCATCCCTGATCCCACTAGGATAGCGCTGGCCACAAGGCACTGTCTTTATTCTCTTTCTTTTTCCTCCCCTGCCCCCCTCATTTCTTCCCTCTCCCTCTTTTCCCTAACCCTGCTGCTAGTGAGGACATTTGTCTTGTGTTTTATACTCTGGCCCCTTCGCCCCCTTCCCCTGCATGTCTCTCTCTCTCTCTTTCTCAA
Source organism: Chauna torquata (assembly GCA_013399475.1). Classification (NCBI taxonomy): domain Eukaryota; kingdom Metazoa; phylum Chordata; class Aves; order Anseriformes; family Anhimidae; genus Chauna; species Chauna torquata. Next base: position 62,386 of record VXAL01016943.1, read on the forward strand.
TCCTGTTTGCCTTGGTTCATTTTTCACTTGAGTGCCTTTCCTCCCAGGCTCCCCTCTGCTCCAGCCTCCCTCTGCTCAACACCAATAAAACACGCACAACACGGGTAGAACAAGGTGCCAGGGCTCAGCGTGACAAACGGCTCACACGCCACGACGCAACCAGGGCTGTAAATTGCCCCCTCCTCACCCCCCGACGGCTCCCGGGGACAGGGCTCAGGCTGCGCGCGCTGCCCCGCAGCGAGGTGAGGTGGGGAAAACCACGGCCGGGACAAAGAGCGTCCCAGCGGCCATCGTTAGGGGCTGTTGGGTTTAGCAACCCCTACTGAACCACTGGGGAAGTCCCCACTTCACTCCCTGCTGGGGGCTTGCTGGAAAACGGGGGCTGTGCAGCACCTGGGGGCAAGCCACCTTCCTGACCCCACCGCCCACCTACCCAAGCCCTGTTTTGTGGCCAGGAGCCTCAAGACTCGCTCCGTGCACGCTCTGGGAGTATTCTGAAGGGGAAGTATGACAATGTCTTCCCCAGGGTCCCCCTGCTCCCAGGGGATGGAGCGGGGCTGGCAGCTCTGGCTGGGCACCGCGTCCCCTCGGAGAGCTGGGCCCCCGTGGCTGGTGCTCCCCGTGGCCGTGCCAAGCTGGCCAAGGTGCTCCAGCCGCCTGCCCCTGGCTGCCGAGCCGCAGCCTGGTCTTCCCTGGGCTGCAGCATCTCTGCCTGCCCTCGCTGTGGATGCTGTAGCGGAGCTCCCATGTGCTTGGTGCTCTGCACCCGTGTTCGAGCAAACGTGCAGCAAGGCACAGAGAGCCCACAGCCTGAGAAAAATAAGCCACACGGTAAGGAACAGGCAAGGGGAAAAAGTGCAAGCAGGTTAACAAAATGAACATGAACAACACCTCTCACCAGCCAGCAGGACCTGTGATCCGCTTCTGGGTCTGCACAAACTCCATGTGCAGCAGTGGCATAAACAGAACAGGGAAAATGGTTGGTACACGATGGATGGAGTGGGAAAGGGAAGCAGGGGGGAACAAAGCAGGTATCGGCGGAGACTGGATAAAAAGAAAGGAATGGATGGTGAGAATAAGCTCGAGGCTTGTGCACAAGCAAGATGAGCTTGTGAAGGAGGCTGAAGGGCAAGGAGACGCAGACAGATATACCGAAGAAGCTGCAGCAAAAACAGGGTGACTGGGGCAAAAAAGAGGAGGTATCCGACTCCTGCCTGGGGCTGCGGCTGTCTGCGGTCAGCGCTCAGCTGGTGCCCTGGCTCGAGGCAGAGCTGGGCTCTCGGGTACGGCCGCAGGGAGCAATGCACAAAGATGTAGGCTTTGAATTCCGCTGTGTTTGACTTCAGCTGTCAAAACTGCAGTCACTGTGAATTTTGCTGAGAACCAGGGAATGCTCTGCTGCTGGAGCTGCTGGTTTTGGAACAAAGCGTAAGGCTGGGTACCTGCCCCACTGATTTCTGGGGTCAGTCCCTATTGTCTTAAGTAATTGCCAGCTCCAGCAAACGTGTGTGGCTCCTGGTACCAGTATCAATGGATATGGTGTTCCTCTTCACCTCTCCCTGTGTTAACCTGTGCCAGTAATATATGTGGCATTTCCTACCCTCCTACCTACAGGAGCCTGCGTTTCGTGTGCAAGTGAAGAGAATGTTTTTCGTAAAGCATTAAAGTGCTCTAGATTGCCAATGTAAAAGAAAAATGCTCATCTTTGCATCTACCTGCACCCCAGCCCATTTTGGAACCTCTGCTCTGCAGTTAAGGCTGCTTGGCTTTCCCAGCAGTAAAAGCAGAGAGCTGGCTTGCTAAGCTAAGGCATGACGGGGTTAATACTGTCAGTCTGTCTGCATAACAGAGGCTGGAACATCAGTTGAAGTCCTTCTAGTGATTGGAGGTGAGCGCTGAGGGCTGGTTTCTCAGGGACTCCACCACGAAGGAGCGCTGCAGCCGCAGCGTGCTGCTGTGTACAGACGCCTCCCGCGTCTCCTGCCTTTAATCACAGCAAATGAAAGTTTCTAAACAGGCGGAAGATGCCAGGCTTTTGTGTTCTGCCACCCGAGCTGTCTCTGCGCTGCGTCAGTGCCGGTAATTGCAGACAGAAGCCGCTTTGTGTTAAAATGGCATCGGTAATTGAAACGGAATTCAGAATCAGGACCCCGCAGGCACCGCTTGGTGAAAGAAGAAATAAAGATCGCTTGGGTCACATCGTTTGTAATTTGCGTTTAATAATCGTACCGGGAGGTACGTACAAAGGGAGAGGAGATGTGAGACATAGCCCGCTCCCCCTCCTCGCCCGCGCTCTGCCTCACAGCCTCCCCACGGAGCCCGGGGAGCCCGGCAGGGACTCGCACCCCGCTCCGCGGGGATGGCACAGGTGGCGGAGTGCTGCCGGCCCCGGGCTCCTCGCGCGGCCGAGCCAGTGCTGCACGCTGGCGGCCGGGAGAAGAGGACAACCGCCCGGGTCCGTCTCCAAGTGGATGCTGAAGTTCTGTTTTCACGGTTAGGATGAGGATTTATAGGCCCAGGTGCTTGCTCTTTCTCAGTGGGTCTGGCTGAGCACTGAGGATCAGAGGGCACACACTGATTTACAGTTTCTGAGTTGCTCTTTGAAACAGGTTTTGGTACCCTTCGATGGGCTTCTACAGTGCTGCCTATACAAGTAAATTCAAGCTGTATGGCATGGCACACACTGAAATGTCCCCAAACCTCTTCCACCATGTAACAACGTGGCCTCATCTGTTCTTCTGGGGAGCAGTGTGCTCCCCCACAAACCTGAGACGGGCAGGGCCTGGGTCGCGTTGGCTGGTGCGGACCCGTGCCTGCCAGGAGCTGGCACATGTTCAGCGTGCCAGATCTAGAGGCTGGTTTGTATGCTCAGATCCTCTGCTGACCTGCTCTATGGTTTCCCCTCGCTTTGCCTTTGTTGAGCCTTCCCGTAGAGCAAAAACTGTCCAGATTTCTTCTTCAGTAAAAAAACACTTTTATTTCTTACACCAAACCCAACCACATCAAACATATACCCAAGGACTGGCAGTATCCATTCACATAGTCCACTTTGCTCTTTGTAAAACCCAGTGACATCCCAGGAGCTACTCTTAAATCCTGATCAGATGGGCACAAATGTGAGCAGGACCAGTCTGTTCGATCCTTGGACAGTGGCTCTCCTTACCCCACACTTGGAGTACCTTTTGGAACAAATTCAGCCCTGGTTACCTTGGTTGGTGTCCTGTTAACCTCACTGGGAAGGAGCATGTGGCACTGCCAGGGCTTGTTTCGCACAATGGGCATTTTCTCTACCACCAGGTTTGACTCAGAGGCGGAGGCTTCACTGTTGCCTGTAGTCAGGACACAAAGGAGATGTCTCCGTTGTCCGGCAGTTCTCCTGTGCACTGTATAGATGCTGTTACCTCCCAGTTTCCCTTGCACACACACTTTGCATTTCTTCCTTAAGCTGCTCCTGGCAGCTCACCATCTCACAGTTCTTGCCCATGGCCAGGAAGAGCATCATCTGTCAGCTACATCTGGAGCTGCTGTCTTGCCTTCTCTCAGGGAGCCCAAGGGGTCCCTATCAGAGGGACAGAGCTGCTGTTGTGACAGGAGAAATTTAGGTTGGGGGAGAGAGGTACCTTGGCTTCTTCTAGTTTTAATTGTTATTACAAGGAAGAATCTTATTAAATTTCAAGAGCCAATATCCTGATCTTTCTCAGGCTAGAGGAGGCAGCGAAATGTGACTTGGTGTCCCCCTGTTCAAATGTTATCAGTAAATAGCTAGAAGTAAATACGCAGAAGCTTGAAGTCTTGAGGGAAAGCATCTGAAAGAGGTAAAGAAAAGGACTTTCTGCACTTTGCGAAGAAAGGGAGGCCAAGCCCTGTATGATTACGTACAGACCCAACCTTTCCTTTCTGCCTGAGAAATTGGGGATGCATTAGTCTTTAGGTGTAGCAGCATAGCTGCCAAATTGGCCAAGGGGGTCCACAAGTGGCACTACGGATGCTTTGTCCTTTTCTCCCCAATCCTTCCTCTCACCTTACGCATGGCAAAGACCCAGCAGGTGTCATCACATCAATCCTGTTCCTTGCCAGCACCTCAGGAAATGACTGTGTCAGAGGCTTTGTCCTGCAAAGATATCCAGGTGAGCTGGACTGCTATCTATGGGTGGCTTTCTAGCTGGGTACATGTGTCCTACAATGCTTACCAGCCCTGGTTGTGTGCTGTGGCAATGCTCCTCTGCTCTCTTCCCTCCTTGGTTCAGCCCCAAATCCCTCCTCAAATCCTCAGCTCCCATTCCAGCATCTCTATCCTCTCCCTCTGTGTGAATGGGGACCTAGGGAGCTGAGGTGGCTGGTTACACACTAGGTAATGGAGAAGAGGGATCTTGAAGATGAATTTAAATGAGCCCCTCTGGCCTTGCCATGCTTTAGGACCTCTCTGGGGGGGCTGTTTCTGAGGTCCTGATGTTTGGCTCTCTGACAGCTGCATCTCCTTTATGCTGCGCTACTAGAGCCCCCTTTGCGGGCTACATAAGTTGTCATTAGGAGGAAATGGCCACAGAACAATCAGCAACGTCCTCCCCTGATCTGTACACCTCCCTCACACCCCTTCCACCAACTCCTGTCTTCACACGGTGATTTCATTCGCCTGGGACCCCCGTACACCCTATGCACACTTGCACAGATGCGCCATGCTCTTACTTTCTCTGTTCCCCTTCCTTCCTTCCCTCCTCCCATCTGTTTGCTGAATAATTCCTGGCTAAGTAACTTTCTCTGCGCAGCCCCCGGGCCGGGACGCAGGGACTTGTCCCCTCCTCTCCCCCGGCCGTCCGGGGGGCTTTTGAACATGTGTTTCTGGGAGGCAGACACCAGCTGGCTGGGCGACATTTGCATAGTCAGCTAAAAGCCCCTGAGCTGAGCTGGGGACGTCTGGAGGAGCCCATGGCAGGATGGAGGGACGAGGGATGTGCTGGTCAGCTCGAGGTCAGCTGGAACAGATTTCCAAGAGAATGGACAGATGGCGAAAGGAGGTGAGGGGAGGGGGGGGAGCACGCAAATGCTTCTACATCAAATAAATAAATAGCTAGATGCAGCAGGGGAATAAGTGACCAATGCGCCCATGGGCATGGCAGTTGCTGTGCTGCTTCCTTCAGAGCCAGTGGGGTGGATGGGGAGAGCACGGTGCCAGGGAGGGGAGCAGCGTGGGGGACGGGGCTGCCTCCGGGGCAGGCACAGGGAGAGGCAGGAGGCTCCAGCAGCAGGGAGCTGGCAGCAGACCCCGAGCTCGCCTGGCCACACTGTGTTTCCTCAGCCTCACCCAGCTGATCGGGTTTGGGACTGGGGTTTGTGCAGCTCTGAGCACAGGGCATCCTCGCAGCACCAACACATCCCCACTATTCCTCCCTGCTGCTTCTCCATCTCTCCCTCCACTCCAGCTAATTTCATTGGATTGAAAATAATAAAGCAATTTGTACATTTTTGCTCCTCCAAGGACATGTCTTTCACATACCAGAGTAACAGCAAAACACTGTAGTTAGGAGCCTCCAAAATCACCTGTCGACGGGAGGACCGGTGTGACTGTGTGCTTGCGTGTGTGCGTATGTGTGACTCGGAAGGATTAAATACCGGCTTTTGGGGGGGCCAGCGTGAGTGGATTTAGTGCCAGCTACTGGAGTCAGATGGGGGTGTCAGGTCTCCACAGGCTGTGGTGCCAGCTACTGGAGCAGGTGGGGGTCCTAGCGTCCCCGAGTTTGAAGGGGGCGTCTCTGGACCTAGGGAGGGCTCTGCAGATTTTGCACCTGGAGTGCCAGCTACTGGGGGACTGGTGTGAGTGGCCTGGGAGCCGGCTGCTGGAGTCAGACTGTTAGTGTGATCACAGGAAGCGAACAGGCTGCACAGCGTCAGAGAAGGTGGAAGGGTGACAGATAGGATGTCCTCTGAGACACAACAGCTTGAAGATCCTTGGACTGCAACTGCAGGAGAGAAGCGGCAGTGTCTGCCCCCAGTGTTGAGGTAAGCTCTGTTATAGGGGAAGGATGGGAGCTAGTGACTTCTGGCAGCAAGAGCAAGGCTCCTGCCCCACCTAAGAGCTTACTTCTACAAAACAGGTTCATCGCCCTTAACGTGGAAGAGGAGCCAGACGTGCCTACACGCAAACAATCTGCTCCAGCTAACCCTAACCCATGCAATGGACTTGCCAATGAGATTTATGGGTTAGGGTTAAAGGGAGGGCGGGTAAAGGTGGCTCATAGTGGGTGTCTGCTACAGGCCACCGGTCTGCGGAAAACAAGTGGACGAAGCCCTGTGCAGACAGATGAGAGCAGCTTCACGTTTGCAGGCCTTGGTCCTCATGGGGGACTTCAACCACTCTGATACCTGCTGGAGGGACAACACAGCAGGACATGAGCAATCCAGGAGGTTCCTGGAGTGCGTTGGTGATAACTTCCTCCTCCAAGTGATACAGGAGCCAACAAGAGCAGGTGCTGGGCAACCTGCTCTAGGTGGCCCTGCTTGAACAGGGAGGCTGGACCAGATGTCCTCAGAGGTCCCTTCCAACCTCGGCATTCTGTGATTCTCTGAAATACATTTGTACTGTTTTTAATTCAGCTGCGGGGATTGCTAGTTTTTCCTTTTTTACCTTTTTTTTTTTTTTTTTTTTTTTTGTTTGTGTGTTTTTGATGTTTNGGTTGTTTTACAATGTTATTGCCTGAATGATGCTAAATCCTTTCCTCAGAGATTGAGGATACCTCTTCCCCTGTATTTGGGTTCAAGCAGACAGGTTACAGGAGCATAAAATGAAGGCTGTCACTAAGGGCCAGCTAGTGAGGAAGGGTGGTGCCACATCAGCTCCCTGTGTGGATGATCCTACCCCATGTGAAGTGGATCTGTAGACTGAGCAGAACTGGCCCTGAGAGCACCAGCAAGCCTTAGTTGCCCTGAGTGGTCTCACCTGGGGCACCCACCCACACCCTCTGCCCATGGGCTGGCATCACCCCTTGTTCTGGTGTCAGCCCCCCACCCCCACGCACACTTTGGACAGTTTGTCCTCACTGCTTCCCCACAAGAATTACCAGTTGCGGTTAGTTTGGAGACAGCAAACAACTGAACATGTGCTGCAGTGCATCCATCAGCACTGTGTATGCCTGCTGCTGTCTGTCTCTGAAATTCACTGCTTCTCTGGCCTAGATTTGCTAATATGGCTAGATTTTGCCCACAGGTTTTGCCACTGCTCTACTCACCCCTAATCACTGACACATGCATCAAACAGTATTTCTAAGAGGTCACATCCTGGCATCCCAAAGCTGTTTCTCAGCTGTGCAGAAATTAGCAATTTACTCCTTCCTCTTCTGATTTCTGTCAGAATTTCCTTGTTACTTTCACCTTATCGTGGTTTAGTTTTCTCAGCAGCCTCTTCAAGATGACATCATTTTTTTCTTTGCAAGTCCAGGTATCATCTTCTCTCATAACTTTGTTCAGAGTTTACTAGTAGATTAAGGGTGGTTGGTTTTCTTTCAGAAAAGCATTTCTGATTTGTCCTCCATTTCTATTCCTTTTTGTTCCTCCAGTTTCTTATCTCTGGCCTTGAGGTGCTGAGCTTGGAGAGTTGATGGGCAAAAGCCACTTACAGTCTACGTTGGTGTGGACACTGCTCAGTCGTCGAGTCTTCTGCACTCTAAGTGGTAAACTCAGAAACCCCACCTGACTGCTCGGATCCTGCCTTCAGCTTTCCTAGTTAACTGTAGGCTTTTTAATGTAAGAACACCTATCAGGAAGAAATAGATCTTATCTTTTAACAACACTGGCTGAATTTCTATCCTATTCAGGATACTTTTTTTAGCCAACCCATCATTTATTAAAGAATGGACTCCTCCAGAATACCAGGTAGTTCTAACTCATCCCCACTCCCTTTGAATTTGATCTAAATGTCTGTCTTAATACACCAGAAATCAACAAGCAGCATGGCCTCTGTAGACAGGAAATCATCATGCATGCCTGCTACAACAAAGAAATAGTAATTATTATTAGGCCTCACGGACTATGAAGCAAAATCAAATGTACAATTGCTGCTTTTTTTCCAAAAAGTCTTGAATTTGATCCTCAGGACCTTATTTATCTCTTGGAAGTATTCATGTGACTCTTGGGATTTCATCCCAAATTTGCAGATCCCCAAAGTCTTCCAAATTCTAGTAGCAGAGGCTTTTCTGCCTCAGGTGTAGGCTGTTCTGTTATTTTGTACTTCCTGATGTTTGTCCTCTAAATAGGAAAGAAACATTCAGTGCAAGTGTCCCACGCAGGAGTTAAAGCCGCTTTTCCGCTGTGCCTGTGCAGCGTGCTGGGACCCTGCAGGGTAGAGGGGCAGCTCCCTGGCAAGCTGTTCTCACCTGCCACTTGCTCACATGTGGGTCACACATGCTCTTTAGTCTGAATGCCTCTCAGTTCTGCGGAATTGAATATCTGAAATAACATTAGTGAAGTATGCAGGGAAAGAGAAAGTGGGTTTGTGCCAGCTGTCTCTTCATACACATGTGGACACATGCACGCACATGCTATAACAAACCCTGCCAGTTCCCTGAAATTGCTGAGCTGCTGACAGGATACAGAGTTTGTCCATTTCCAAACTTCGACTTGTGCTTCCCACTCTGTGGGCAGCTGCTGCCAAATGCCCAGCTCATATTTTGTTTTATGAATCCCTTGCTTCTATGAGGCTTTTTTATTATTATTTGAGCTAAAATGGATCCATAACCTTGTAGGACAAGGACATCAGCCTGGCTGGCAGCGCATGCACTTTCTTGTGCTCACGCTCTCCCTCCCGTCCACAATTACTCTTCATTCGGCACAGAAAATAAAACATTCCAGCAAAATACGACAGCCCTAGTGAACTGCCCTCCCCCCCCACCCCGAACAGGAGGTCACCGAGGCTTGGACTAGCACAAGAGAAAGAAAGCCCAGGGAAAGAGCTGCTCTTTTCTGATATACGTGCTGTCTGGGCAACAGGAGAGACCGCAGAGTAGAAGAAAGGGACTACGGAAGCTGCTAACTGAGTAATCAAGGCTCTGAGCTGCAGAGAAGACGGCAGGAGCCCTTACTGTCTTTTCCTGCCCTGAGTATACAGGACAGGTATATTTGTCTGCTTTTTGACTTTGCACAGAACAATCACTATGTCTTTGCCATAGCGAAGTGTGCCTCTAGCTTTTGCCTATTCTGGTGTTTCCCCTCAAATCCTTTTCATACCTGGAAAGTTTAACGTAGTAGTTTGGTGTCTTAATAGATTTAGAAACTCTTTTTTTGGATCTGTGTCCTGCCCTTCTTTGGGCAGAGTCAAGAAGGTGAGTGTTGTTGTTTGCTTGCCTTCTGTTTTTTCTGGGCATGAGGAGCTTGGCATGAACATACCCTTACGCACAGTCCATCATCTTCTGCGTGTGGCTGCACCCAGACACTGGGGCTTTGGGGTTGAATTCAGCAAGAACCAAAATGCTCTTCTGTCCTGCAGCTGCCTGTGTGATGCTGCAGTTGTCAGGGCTGTGCAAGGGGAATACAGCATCTCCTGTTGTGACAGGGCTCAGCCAGAACTTGCTGTTCCTTGCTCCTGCCTCCAGTCACACTGAGATGCTGGCAGCTGAGCTCCCTCTCTTTCCAGATGCAAACTTCAGCCACACATTCGAAATTGCAGCCCAACTGCACATCATGTCCCAGCCCTGGCTATTACCTGCCCTCTATATGCCTGCCGAAGTGTATGCCCATTCCCAGGACTGTGCTGGAGCCTGGGTGGCTGCAACTGGAGAGGCAGAGCGTGGCCAAGACCCGAACCCATTTTATTTATCTGCATTAGTTTGTCTGAACCACCCCAATCAGGCATAATCATTCCCCTATTCTGAGTACCACCTCTCCAGCTCTATGTACGAGTGGATATTCTTGTGATCAGCCCTTGTTTTTCTCTGGCTCAGGAGGAAGGCAATTACTGCACTAGTCAGAACAGTCAAGACATTTGTTCCTGGCTGTGAGGGATGCTCGGAGGGGGAGGACAGGCAGAGTCCCTCCAGCATCACTAGAGGTCTCTCTTTATCTGTATGTGCTTGTCTGCAGGGCAATGGGAGAAAAATACACTTGCTCTGAATAATTTCTTCATCTGCTTCTGACATGTCACAGCCTCCTAGAGCATGTGAGCCTGGCGAATTCATAGTGCTGAATCCTCATGGCTCAGTTTCTCTGGATGTCAACTGCTTGAGAGTCTACATCTGGGATGTGCCTTCTGCTGCTCGGCTCTCCCCAGCTCCCACCTCCTCCCAGCACCCTGCTCAGCACTGCAGAGCTCTGCAGCTGGGTGGCATCGATTGTCCTCTGTCAGCCCACCGAGGCACCTGCTCAGAAATTGATTTGTCAAAACCATGGTCTGAGCTTTCCAGGAGCTGGTTAAGAGCTGGTCCTCTCCTGGCTCCTCGTCCTCTGGCCAGGCTGTTGGCCACAGATCTCAGCCTTCCTCTCTGTGTCCATGCCTCTGTAACTCCTGCATGCCAATGGGTGTGATGAAGTCCTCCAGCATTCCACAGCAAGGAGCACCAGCAGCAAAACCTTGATGCTGCTTTGGAGCTGACACCAAATGGTGTCACCAGTGCTGAGGTTTTTGGAGGACTGCTTACCTGTTCTCCCACGTGATTCACTTCAGTGTAGCAATGGTGAACCATGTCCTCAAGCAAAAACTTCCTCTGCAGACTATGTGGAGCAGGAGGCCTGTTCAGGAGTTGGAGTAGCCATGTTTGAGAAACTCTTCACTCAGGACATTGTGGCCTCTTTCCCTCTTGTGTTTTGCATGTGCTATGTGGTGAAAAGCAATGAGCCACTGCCTGGTGACTCCAGACACTAGCACTTCTTTGATATGAGGGCCTGAGCCAAGTGCTACAGTGAATGAAGCTCCAACTGCTTTTTTAACAAAAGAAAAGAAAAATTATGTTTTCTTTTTCATCTGCAGTGGCACTCAACAGCTGTTCCTGCTGTGCAGGTGATGCATCAGGACGTCTCTGGCCCCAGGAGTGGCCCTGCAGGGCAGCTATTCCTTGCTGCTCTAGGCCTCTCCCCCAGCACAGGCTTGCAGCTCTGAAAGCCCCGGCCTCACCTGCAGCCCACTGACCTGGCCTGCAGCCCTTTGCAGCAAGGTGAGCTGTGTGAATCTGGAAATCAAGGCCTGCTGGTGAGAAGTGGTCTTTGGAGCATCCATGCCAGAGTCTGGGAAGGTTGAAGGAACATTGACAAAGGTGTTGTAGTCTGCAAGTAGGTAGATACACTGATTCATCCTGCGATACTCCTGACTCTTTGGAAGCCTTTTAGATAAATTATATCTCTGTCTTGTTTTGCATTCATCAGCTACTCCCCAAAATACATCCTTGCTAACCTTCCTCTGAGCAGAAATACAGACAATTCAGGATGTGGCATACGAGTGATTTCGGAAATGTGAATAAACAGCAGGGCTGCAGCTTTCTTGTGATGCATTTGACTTCTGAACCCAGGAAGCTACTGGCTGAAAAAGACTGGTTTATTCATCCATTGTTTCATTCTTTTTTTTTTTCCTACCTGCTCAGCTACCCTAGTCTCTCTTACTGTACCAAACACGAATGAAACCAGTGAGGTTGTAATATCCTGTGCCAGGAATATTTTCTAGGAAGGGCTTACAGATGCCAGTCTCTCAGATAATAAGGCAGACATACCTCTGTCTGGTTCTTCATGGTAAGGTCCTGCCAACTGCTTCTTCTGGCTGCACACAAATCAAATTGTTTTGATTCCACCCAATTGCTAAATTTGCTAACTTGACAACTGCTAGAATTGCTTCCTGTTGCAGGCTCTTCTGTGAGGAGCACTGCGAGGTTAGATAGGTGTTTGTGAACACTTGAGGCCTGCGAAGGAGGGAGTTGTTAAGGGCTTGACAATGACAGCAATGCAGAAAACTGCCCTAATGCACCGAAGGTGCAGAGAAACAGTGCAATGGGTGAGGACTGGTCCTCTGTGCTCACTCCTGGAAGGGTGAGATGCAGTGGACCTGAACTGGTCTTGCTGGGTCTCTGCAGCCCAGAGAACTGCTCCAAGATGGCAGCAGAGTGGATGTTGGGATGTGCTACTGTCATTTGTCTTTCTGATAGATTTTTTTCCCCTTGGATAAATCTCCAAAGGAGGAAAGTGCTTCCCAGTGCAGCTCTTCCACATGCATTTAGCCCCTGGTCAGCACTGGGCACATCTGCAGAACTAGCCAGCTTAGTAAATGCTGCAAAAATATGCAGAGAAGGGGGATGCTTTGGTTTCCCAGGCCAGAAAGCACGCACAGAGGCTGCTGTGTAATAGCCAGTCCAAACATCCCTCCAAAAGAACTGCTGGCAAGCATCATGTCAGATGATTTCCTTGCCAGTCCCATGAATCCCAGACTTGGTGTTTGGCTAAAGCATGCGGGGTGAAAGATGGTACTTGGGGTACAAAGTTCTTATGAATTTGATGGGTGGGAAATGGACAGCTTCCATATGGATGAGAAACAAATCGGCTGAGATCTGAAACCCAGAGACGTTAGACACAAGGGATGTCACATTAGCTCTTCCAACATGTTGCACTGGTATGTAAAACCTGAAATACATTTATCCTGTGCCTCTCTTTGACCAAGGAACAAGAAAGATTAAGCAGATATATTGTGAGCTGGTGGAAGAAGGGATTCTCACCCACAGACCAAGCATTTGCCCTCTTCTACCTACATTCATTGCAGTGTGGTTATGCATGCTTATTAATATGCCTGTTGTGCAGGACAGAAGCGGAAAGAGTGCCACCAGCTGCTGCTGGTGGTTTCAGTGGGGTTTAGAAGCCTGGCTATGAATGCATTTAACCCTGCTCTATGTGCATCTCAGCACTTACTGTAGGTGTTTGCAGGCACACAGGTAATTATCTGCCTGCATTTCTCCATGTGCTCATGTGTTGGTAGGTACCTTTGTCTATCTGTGTACCTGTGTCTCTGTCTGGGGGTACAGTACAGTGCCGTAACTAGGGATGTCCTGGAGCCGAAGCTGCTGTAGTAATTACAGCAGATAAACTGCTCTGCTCAAGGGTTGCTGTCCCCACCAGGCTGCAAGGCAGGCAGCCTGGCTTCACCACTGAAGTCTATTCATTTTAATAGGAGGGACACCCTGTGTTATTAAGAAGAGTGTTTATTACTGTCGCTGCATGCTGACAGCAGCTTCCATCATCGTTAAAAGGCAGATGGGGGGGAGGAGGGTAGGGAGCTGTGTGTTCCCATCTCAGAGGCTAGGACCCAGCTGTTGAGGAGGCAGGGGGCTGCAGGGCTTCCCCCTTGGCCCAGAGAAAAGCCACGATGCAGAGATGGGGCCCCCAGGAAGGACAGGATGGGAAGTGTGGGGCCATGTTCAGTCTCATCTCCGGGGCCGAGCAGGTCACAGCCCAGCCAAAAGTCTCCTCTTGTGCTGTGGAGGGGCTGGGAGACTGCAGGCAGGGAGGGGAGCCGCAGCCATGGGCATTCAGTGGGGAGAGAGGGTATCCCACGGGATACATGTGGGATGCTGCAAAAGCTGTGCTGAGCCCTCTGCAACGGGACCCCTCACGTGGGGCATGAGCGGGGACATCTTGGCATGCAAGAGCAGCCTCTGCCCAGGGAATGACACAAGCAGACCTCCACCCATCACTGGCTGGGCACGCCTCTCATTTTAGAAGTTGGTGTTGGTTAAAAATGAGGGGATACTCTGCTGTAGTGCTGCAAGTGCTGTGAGTTTGTAGGTGTCAGGGAAGTGCAAGAGGAAATGGTCAAAGGTGATGCTTTGCATAGCGTGAACAGCCAACATCAGTAGCTGGCCTTGGTGTTTTCACTATGCCCATGAGACCTTGTCAGTTAAAGTCTAGAGGACCCAGTGCCAGCACAGGACGGAGTGGGGCTGGGGCACCAGCAGAGCTGTGTGAGCATAGTGCCTTCCCTCTCTGCCTGCAGTGCTTTCACACTTCTCACTTCTGAGCACCTAAGACATGGTAGTTCCCAGGTAAAGATGTTTATGGAGTCAAATCCCTCCTAGTTACTGGGCTGCGTCTTTCTTGCATTCAGTCAGAAAGAATTGTACCCAAAACTGGAAATGGGCTTCATTACTTTGCTACTCAAAGTCCTCAGGAAAGTCATTGATGTTTTTGGCTTTCAGCTGAAGAGCTACAGTTTCAGATACCACTTGCAGTTTTCAAACAAATGAAAAAAAAATGTACTTAAAATTACCCTGTCTTCTTCCCAGGTGTTTCCATCTTCCTAATTTCTCTAGTATATTCAAAACTGCTTGCAGTCCTCATCTCCGGGCTTCCTTTTCCTTCCTACACCTTTTGGGTTAAAGCTGCTGGACTTCTCTCTCTTCTCTGAAGGTGTGGTACCAGGGGAGTTAACAGTGCTACAGGGGACATCAGCTCTCCCTTGCCACTGTCCCTCCTGAGAAAGATGGACAAGGGGGATTAGATGACCTGTAGGGACCCTGGGTGGTGACTGTCATGGTACAGTGATGGCAGTCCAGATAGGTCTTCCTGGGGTCCTTTGTCCATTGCAGCGCCCATCATAACAAGTGTTAGGAGATAACACACCCTCCTGCACTCCGTACAGAAGTAAAAGGTCTCTGCAATCCCAAGAGGAGCAATTCTGTCCCAACAGAGGAGTGATGTGGGACTGTTGCTTGGTGGAAACACTGGATGTCCTAAGCCTTCATACTGGCAGCAGCTGACTGATGCACCAGTGACTTCAACTTACCAAGCATCAGGTGAGCGCAAGGGAGCAGGTGGAAAGGAGATATATGGCAGGTGAGCCTGCAAGTGGGCAGAGGGCTGGTGGGGAGTCTGGAGGAACGTGCTAGCTGGGCAGCAAGCCTGTGCCCTGAGCCAGTGGTGGGCATTCTGATGTGCAAATCCTGCCCCAGCCATGCTCAGTCAAGATGGACATGTACAACCCTGGGGTCTTCTGTCCTTGTTCTGTGTGACTTAGTGCCTTGCCCTGACAGATGAAGCTCTTGCTGGTCAGATGCCTCTGGTGGCTGGGGACTGCCCTGGTTGCTCCATCAGCCCTCACGCGCCTGCGCCTCATTGGGGCTCTCCAGCCATGCGTGACATTAAGGCTCCTCTAGGTCTCCGCAGGTTTCGCAAGGTTGATTGGGACCAGCGCGTGTCACTCTCGGCCACTTCCTCATCACCATAACTCTGGGCTGAATAACAAGAGGCCGAGAATCTGCTAACGCAGGCCCCGGCAGAGTGCCCCATCACTCTCTTTTATTCACCCTGGAGATTTATGCTGCCTATCTCCCTTCCCTTTGTCCACCAGCCAGGCCCTATAAGTCATGTCCCCGGGCTGACAGGTCACGTGGCCCATGCTGCTGCCCTGTCAGAGTGACTGATGCCAGGGGGTGATTAAAAGAGAGGAGGGGTGAGAGGTCAGCAGCAGGCGGCATGATGCGAGCGGGGGATGTAATTATCACTCCCGTGACATACTGCTGGGGGCTTTCATGGATCGTCACCCGGGCTGGAGGTAGGGAAGGAGGTGCTGGAGCAGGGAGGGGGAGTGGACGGACATACGGCAAGAGCAGGGAGTGCAGTTATGGCAGACAGGGGCTTTTCATTTTCAAGAGAAACTAGGAAGTGTAAAACCCAGTCTGCTCCCCAAAACTGGACTTCTAGCCTCCGAAGGGCAGGATGGAGAGAAAGGTCATTTGAAAAGCCGCAGGGGTTTGTTGGGATCAGGAGGTAGTCCTTTGTTTGGAGAGGCTTTTGGCCACTTTAAAGTGCTGCAAGTTCCCTCTGCTGCTGTATCCCAACACTGACAACACAACACAGGCAAAAGTGTCTTCAGACATACAGAAATGGGAGGCCTGCAAGATCTGCTGGGGCTGAATTGACAGAGAAGTTGGCAGGCTCAGTCTGACACTGACCATTTCCCTCTGCAATTCCCATGTCTGGTGTCTTCTGTGGACAAAATTAGGCCATCTGAGTAGAGAGTCTTCCAGACACACCAGGTAGGCTAAACCTTCCAATGTCTTCTTTCTGGCCATACGTAGAGATGGGAAATTCAGCAGAGCAAAGAATGAGAAAGAAAGTAGATGAAGACAGACTGAGAAGTACATATCTCCAGCCTGGAGAAGAGGATTTTGGATGGAACAGGAGGACAGCTGTCACACAGCCATATAAATGACAGAAATAATTTAGATTCTGTCAATGGGAAGATGAAGAATGCTGGCTGGCAGCTAGGGCTGGAGAAGCTAAGAGGATGTTGAGAAATGTCTTAGCAGTGAGAGTAGTCATGAGTGTGGTCAAGTTCCAGTGCTGCGGAGCTTCGGGGCAAGAACTGAGAAGGTCCATGGGAACATTTCAGAGAGTGCAATAAAAGGCCAGTTTCTGTCTCTGATCTGACTTTAGTTAATTCCAGGGTATCAGATTTTTCTTTCAGTGGATTCTGTTTGTGCCCTCCTAAGGCTCCATCACTTAAACTTGAATTTCTGGTTTGGTATTCTAGTTACTGGGAGCCACCTCACCAAGGTGCTCCCTAGGCTAGGACTGAAAGCTCCCAACATTCAATTTCCAAGAGTATACCTGACAGCATTTCCAATTTCCATGTTTTTCAATGGCTCAAACTGTCTCCATGATCCACAGGTAATGTGGGCGTATCTCACTATATACAAGCATACAAGTTTAGTATTAAGACCTTGGACTGTGTGTGGGAAGGTGGTGAACAACACACAGTACTGTGCTATTGTGCTCTCAGAGTACAGGAATATATATACATATAATGCCCCTGTAGAATAGGCAAGTGGTCCATCTAGTTCAGTATCCAGCCTCTGACAGTGGCTGTCACCCATGTGTCACAGGGAGGTTTGTGAAACAGGCAGATGTATCCCACCACTGAGGTCTTTCCCAAAACTTCTGTAGTTTGAGGATGGTGATGTGTACAGCTGTACACAGTGCCGCTTCAGGCTTTTAACTAGCCTTGTTTGATAGTATGGAGAAGGACAGTCCTTCAGACTGAAGGGACAAATATATATGTTAGGAAGAAGGGATGCAACTTCTTGGTGATCCATAGGCCAGGGTTATATCTCATTCATGGCACCTCCAGGTTAGGAGGATGAGTGGTTACATATAGATGTCAACAAAGCCTATGAAATAAACAAAATGAAACCAATCCAAAATAGATCAAACATGAAGGAACCAACTAACCTTAGCAGCTTCTTGTATCATCAGTATTTCCACACTGGTATGGCTCTAAGGGCAGATTTTCACTCAGAGGAATAATTTATGGTTAGAGAAAAGATACCACTGAATAAGCTAAGAGTAAATATTATTCATCCAGTTTGAATTAAAGGATAAATGTATTCTCAGACATTGTCTTTCTCACCAGGCCTGGACAGAACTACTGCCACACCTCATTAAAGCTCAAGGGCTCATAACTTACTTTATCATTAAAACACCGAAACTTAGAAAGAATCACAAAACTCAGCAATACCTGGAGCAGGCGACCTGCAGCCTTCAAGTTATGCATCTTGGCCTTTCATGCAGAGAAAAGGACACACTCCTTCAGATTCTCAGCAATGTCATGGCACATGTATAGTGGTTCTTCTTCTTTTCCTCTCTTCTTCATTTTGTCATAGCCATGCTGGGAAGCATAGACAGGAACTTAGCTAATGCCTCATATTCTTATAATTCCCACGCTAATGTGGCTCCACTGCAGGTTTTCAGCAATGTCTTTATTTCTAAAAGGGACTATGTGAGTTATGGGTAGTCCATGTCACATTAGCAGTGTCATCAATGTATTTGCAGATTCAGAGCAAATACGATAGGAAAAGTCATCTAATCCAGCCCGAAAATACCTATGTGATTCCTTCCAAATGCCTACCTAACTTAGTCCTTAAGAAAAACGATGGTGCTACCACCACCTCTCTAACCAAATTCTTTCAGGATTTTGCTACACAGACAGCTAAAAAGTTCTCACACCTTTCTAAATCTCCCTTCATGCAATTTAAGGACACAATTTCTTCTACTCTCCAAGGACTCTGCCTCGTTGAAGCAGCCTGCTATGTATTTGAAGATTATCATCATGTCTCCTCTAGTCTTTCTTTCCCTCTAGACTCAATAAACCTAGTTACAACCTTGCCTTGCTGGCCAGGTTTTCTAGGTCTCCAATCACTCTTGCTCGACTTCCCTGGCTCCTTCAGGCTGGCTCACTTTTTTCTTGAACTTCAGTGTCCAGAGAAGGACAAGGAAAGGCAAAGAAGTCCAGCTCAGACCTTAACACTAAGCAAAGCACAAAGATTAGTCCTTGTGCCTTGCAGGTTTGTCTATACAGACCAGTATGTTGTTTGCCTTTTCACAATAGCTGGGCGTGTGGATTTGTCTTCAAATTGTGACCCGCTTCCTCCACTTTTGTATAGTGCTGCTACCTGCCTGATACTTTTCCAAACCCACGATTGTGCATGATTGAGTATTCAGGCTGGAGAGAAAGTAAGCTACCGGAGCTTTAGCCCATCACCTTTATCACTTCCAAATGCAATGAGCATACAATAAGTCCTGTGCTGAGACGACGTGGCTCTGCAGGTCCTTCCATTTAGTTGTATAGCTGCATCTGCTTGTGTAATTCCTACCTGGCTGGGGTGCCCTGGCTGACCTGCCTCCTTTCTTGTAGACCTTTTGTCCAATTTGTCAAGGTAATTTTTGGTTCTTAGCCTGTTTTCCATTTTCCATGCCGTGTCTTGCAGCCTGTCATCTGTAAATTTATGACTCATACTCTCTGGTACAGTGAAACTTGTGATGATGGGTGACCACCACTTGGAAAAGATAAGAGTATACCTCATTGGGAATCAGCTACAAAAGTTATTGAAAATTAGAAGGGTGGGAAACTGAAAAGGATGAACCTAACCAATGCATTGTCCACTGAGTCATCTCCTATTTGATCATGCTGGAGCAGTTGTCTTTTTAGTGTGGCTTAAAGAAAACGTATCACGCAAAGTACTAGGGACTGAAATTGAACATGAGTGGGAAATGGGAGACCAATTGTGATGCGGAGTATTAAGTTACTTGGATTAAAAAGAGCTGTGTGATTATATTAAAGAGTTTTTGCAATTATTAACTCTAATAAGTGGAATTCCTTTCCGTTGTGTTGCTTTTCCATAAGGGTTATAGGCAGTAGGCATTGGCAGGAACTGTTTGGTGAACTGGCAATTTTAAATCAAGGAGGAGTTCCAAACGGGAAATCTGAGCAATTGTGTCAGAAAACTTGGTTGTAGGGTTATTCTAGGATTTTACATCATACGGACTACAAAGAGCCCTTCCAAACCAAGCAAGGCCATTGTAATCTCACATACCAAGTGCAAACCCGCTCTTTTCTTCTGTCTTCAAGCCCGGACTCATTCTTCAGAACTGTTTGGTGAATTCCAAACAGTAAATACACTCAAGAGAATTCAAGTGTAATGAACAGCTTATGAATGGAGAAATAGGTTAAGTTTGGCAAATAGAATATTTGCTAGATATTACTTGCTTGGCTTTATAGGGAACTGGAAAGGACAAACCAGAACAGCTTTTCCTAGTCTTTGCACAGAAGAAGCTTCCTTGAAGAATGCATTAGGAATCTGTTATTCTGGGTCAGAAAAGAGAAGCAAAAGGGAATGATTTACTGAAGATGAGCTCTGGAAATGGTGATGGGAGGCAAAAGGATATGATGGTAAACAGAGGGATTGGATGAGAGTAGGCAGGGAGAATGAGAGCAACAGATAGGAGTGGGAGATACCAGAGGGGTGGGGAGCATGGGGGAGAAGGTGAGTGAGCAAGCCAGGAGAAGACAGCGTGACTGTGTCTGATCTACACTGACGAGTACCAATGTTAACTGTCACCTCTCATCTCCAAACTAAATCACACCTGGAATTGGAGGCAGCAAGGAGCTGATAGAGTCAGCCTTAGAGAGCCGAGAAGTCAATCAGAGCGGAGATGCGTGGAGAGACACCAGCTTTATAGGGCTCCGTGCCTTCATTCATTGTGGGATTTACACCTGTCAGCCTCCCGGTGGGGGGAGCGTGCTGGGCCTCACTTTGGCACCACTTAAAGTGGGACAACAGATACATTACTGCAATCAGCCTCTGCTCTCCTTTCCTCCGGAGGGTGCGTTTTATATTACAGGGAGCTCGGCTGCCTTTGCTACTTGCACGTGAAGCTGAACGCACCACCTGCCACAAGAGAAAGGACTGCCTGCATCTCAGGACCTGAAGGGCTATTCCGCACACAGCTGAAATGCCCCAGACCAAAAGGGGAGGGAGGGCTGCGAGGCCCTGACCAGCTTCATGTCTGCCAGCACACGAGGCAGGGGGAAATAGCAGGGTAACCAGTCGCTTACCAAAAGAAGGCTTCAGGAGCTATGTAGGCTGCACAAACCCATCTCATTATCTGAGTCTGTCATGATACGTATTGGAAGAGGTCAGCAGAGGCCAGATCAAGAGATCAGCCTTCCTTGTCTTCTACCCAGCTCTTCTCAAATACCTGCAGTGCTCCATAAAGACCCTCCTCTCCTTTCAAAAGAGCCCCAGATCAGAACTCTTCCCTGCTGGCTAAATCCTGGGTACCAAAGCTTGTGATACAGGCTTTGAGCTGCCTGATCTCTTAATCCAGCTGTGTGTATTCATTTGAAACTGAAAGCAGTTCCTTTTTGTCGTCTGCTTCTCAGCATTAACTTCTCTTTGATGTAATTCTTGCTTCCGATGCTCTCTCCCTTCATGGGGAAGATTAGTGTGAAATTGGCCTGCTTCTCCAGAGACTGCAGTGCTAAGCCTCCAACACTTGGTCCTTATTGGAAATCCTTAACCCACATCGAGAGGAGGGGGAGGGGAGGAAAATGTAAGAGTCCCAAACTTGACTCTGGCAGTGCTCTGTCCCCTCCATTCCCTTCGCTGTTTGGGGAGCGGGGAGCATGGGTGTTGAAGGAGGTAGGGATGTGCTCCGAGAGACGCAGGTATTTTGGAGCAAAGATGGCATCCCAGCTGCTGGGGATATATCCTCTCAGGTAGGATGAGAAGAGAGGACAGCAGTGCAGGGGTATGCAGAGCATGCAAACAGTATGCCCAGCCTGGTCTGAGTGACATCCACATTTGGTGGGTTAAGTTAAGTCACCAAATCGGTTATTGTTAATCTGCTTCAAGGAAGTAGGTTGGAGCAGCATTGCCTAAGCCCGTGTGGTGGGGACACAGCCCAGGAGACAGAGGTTCCTTTTTCTCCCTAGAGTGATGCGGCTGCAGGGTAGCCTCATGCTTCATCTGGAGTTTCTCCTTCACGACAAGAGTGATGAGCTTGGTGGGGATGAATTTCAGTGAGCTCCTGAGTGTCCATGCCTCAGACAAGGAGCTCATGAGGGTCTCCCTTACCTGCAGTGACAGAACAACCTCCTTTGCTTTCCCTTTCACCCTGCTTCTTGTGCCTGCCTTCCCCCACGTCTGCCCTCCGCTTGTCTGTCCTCATCCCACTATTACATGTTCTTCAACTTTACTCCACCAACCACTTCCACCAGCCCTTGGAACCTCTTCCAGCTGCTGCTTCTTCCGCCAGCCTCTCTCTGCCTCTCTCCTACCCTCACGGTCCGTGCTGGCTCTTCTCTGCTCGCCGCACCCTCAGGTTCTGATATCTGCTGCTCTCCAGCCTCACCATCCCCTCTCGCTCGGTCCTCCGTTGCCCTCCCCACAAACGCACAGTGCCGTTACCTCAGGGAAGGGCCTTGAGCACCCCCCCTGGTTTAGCCTTGTGCTTCCTCTCGCTTGGTCGCCCCCCTCCCTCACCCAGGTCTGCAAATCACTCCTTTCCATGTCAGCCCGCAAATTGGTTTATCCTCCCCCCATCCCAGCTTTCATTACCTTGCCGAAATGAAGCGATATCTCCTCGGCGGAGGCTTCCCGTTGCTGCAGCCAGTACCCAAATCATGAGAGCTGGCATAATAAATGAAGACAAAGTGCTGGCGGCCCGGGCCATCTCTCCCACCGCGCCACTAGCCGCTGCCAGCTTCATTATTCGCTTAAGTTGCCGGAGAAAATTACTTAACCCTGACCCGTGTATTAGGGCCCTGTATTAATGCTGCGACAGGCGTCTCTTACAGCAAAGAACAATTTATTAGAGCCGAAACAGGCTGCTTTTCTCTGTCATTTTTCCAATCTGAGCTTTGAACACACATCATTAAACTTGTCTGACTCTCTCCCCTTCTCCATCATTCCTTTTTTATTTTTTTAAACAGAAAGCGCTGCAGAGAATGGAGATTGTTCTGAACTCACTGAGTGCCTCGGACTTTGCCTCCTAATTCTCCCCCCATGCTCTTTCCTCCAAACGTGGCCCATGTCTCTGTCTCTCTCTGTCTAATTCATCCTTACTCTCCTCTCTTTAGTTGCATTTCTATTTTTCAAGCTCTTCCTCCCGAAATTTTCTCACATTCTCTGCTTGTAGCTCTGCTTGTTTGTCTGCTCCTCTTTGTACAGGTGTCATGTTCTCTTTCACTGAATGAATTTGGCTGATCTTCTTTCTCTGTGCTGAACTGATGTTCTGGAGGAAAGATGCTGGGAACTGAATGCTCCCTCTGTCAGCATAGGGCCTGTCCCACCTTGCACTGCCCTGGGACTCCCTGGGACACCAGAGATCATCAGAGCATCTTGGACTTGCCCTATGATCTGTTTTTCAGCACTCTCACCTTTGTCCTATTCTCTCCAAGGCCTCCACCTAACCACAGTTTGGTCCTCGACGTCACCCAGCTGTGCCCAAGCATTGTGAGCACCAGGAAGGGATTCAGCAGGACTGGCTGTGTATGTGGGAGGGGGCTTTCTTCTTGGTGAGATACTTCCACATGCTTTGGCGGGGTTCAATTATGCTCTTTTTTTTTTTTTTTAGCTGTATCATTATAAGATCCAGACTAACTCATGATAATGCAGAAAGATATAGTCAAAATAATCACTGTCCCTTTTCAACCTCATGCTGATGGACTCCACAGAAAGAAGCAAAGAGAAGCTAGATACAGGGTGATGGCCAAGAACGTAATAATAAATAAGAACATCAGTCATTTCAGTTCAGTAGCATTGAAGCTGCAGGTACTTTCTTGGTTGGTTTCCCACCTTCCCGCAGTTAATTTGCTTTTATTTTTTTCTCTTTGTATACCATCTGTCAATTTCCATCTTGTTTTCTCACTGACCCATTTAATGAAATGATCATGTAGATCTTATATCACTGTAATATTTAAGTTCTGTCTGTTCTTTTTCCCCTTTTCAGCACATTTCCCTGTTTGAGAAGCTGTAATCCTCTCTTCTCTTTCCCATCCATCTTCTGGAGTTATCTCAGTCACTGCTCTTGGTTCACTGTCACTATTTGGCTCTTTTTCCTCCACATACCTTCCCTTTCTGTTCCATTCATGTATTCCAGTTGTCCCCTTTCCCAGTCTCATTCTACACCAGTTAGTATAATTGACACTTCAGAGCCATCGACTGGGATAGATTTAGTGGGAGGCTGAGCATGCAGTCTCTCCTCTTTACCACTTTCCTGATGTGCTGCAGAGAGAGGGATAGAGAGAGAGAGGATGAGAAGCAGCCATGCAAGCTGTTCCTCAGCCCTCATTGCTGCAGCCTTGCCAAGTTGGTGCCAGAATACTGTCTGAGGAAGAAAGCAGCTAGCAGCTGAGGCTCTTGCAAGTGCCTGATCATTTTTGGTTTGAGATGTAAGGCCTTGATTTCGCCACTTGAAGGCAACCTGGACTATGTAAGTGCAGAACTATAGTTCAGACTAGGTATCGAAAGCCAGAGGCTACCAATTTACAGCTGTTTATGGCTTGGCCAGAGGACACTTGTGTCCAGCTGCCTAGGACTGAGTGCTGCCCGTCATGTGATTTTATTTTTTTTCCAGAGCCCGTTTGGCTTGAGGTCAGATTAGTTGAGGACCTGGCACGAAGCCTGTGTTAGTCTAATTATCAATTGTATTAGACCAAAGCTACCTATTAATTTGGGATCTTCTTCTTTATTCATTAGTTGACTGGTAATACCAGAAGTTCAAGGCTGAGCCCTCAGCATCTTTAGAAGATGACATGACTAACCTAGAAGTTCAATACAAACTGTGACAGGCTTTCTTCTCCATTTCCATTTTACTGGTGATTCCCACAAAAAATCAGCAAGACATGGACACTTTGCTAAAGAGGAAAGGCTAAATACACAGATTCTCACAAACCATTCAGACTTCAAAGATTTCTAAGTCTGGCTCTGTGCCTATTCTTAACTGTTGGCACAGACAGTCTTAACTGTCTGTTAACAATTTGCCATTTGATAGTAATTGTCCCATGGGGATAAGTGAATGAAGAGAAACTGCTAAGGATCGAATGGACCATGGTGACCACTCTGCCCTCCAGCTAGCTTTCCAAGAGACCATGTACTTCTGGATGTTGCCTCTATTTGACAGCAATGAAACCTACTGCTAAAATGGGAGGCTTTGCCTTGTGTGGAGGGTCTGCTTTGGAATCTGTCTGGATCTCCCAGAGGAGCTGGAAATTATTAGAGCTCAACACATGGTCATGGTAGATGGGATTAGGCTAAGAAGAGGTAGGAGATCTGCACGGGATGCGAGTTAGGAGAGGTTGTTCGTGCTACTTTATGGAGAGCTCCATACACTGTGAAACTGAACACTTCTGTCTGCCTTCATGTTCTCCTGTGTGATTTATAAGAAAAGAAGACCATTTACCTTCTGAAAGTATTTCTATTTTCACATCAATTTATTGTGAGTGCCATGCTGGATTGAGTTTCCTAGAGTCTAAAGAGTGAGACATTCTGGCCCTGATCCCTACCCTAGAGGAGTGGTTTTCATCAAAGGAAGGGTTCAGTCCCCATAATTTTTTCAATCTGTGGCTGCTCAGTTGATACTTTGATTTCTCTGTTGCACCTTTTCTCTCCAATTTGGAACGTGCCAAAGACTCCTTTGACATCTCAGAACAGGATTTTTGACAGTCTTAAGTACAGCATTGGCAATAGACTAATAACAGAAAACCCCCAATAACTAAAGCATTAACTAATATTAACAATGGGAGCAATGGGTTAGATACATTACTCTAATTAAGCAGAATCTTTATTATCTTCCTGTCCACTGCAAATTTGTCTGGGATGCCAAAGGTTTATATTAAAAAAGAAGGAAAATTAAAGTGATGGATTTTTTTCATTGCATCATTCACATGCAGGGTGGGAGAAGTTCAACTTTTTATCTGAGTCCCATCCCCTAGTGTTTATGCGGGCTGGATGAATTTTCAAGGCTGCTTACCTTCCCGAAGGGGGGAAAGTTATTTCTAGCAATGTCAGGAATCAAGGGGATTCTGTAGCTATTTGTCAGGGGAGCAATTGTGAGCTGAAGGACAGCAAATTCATGAAGATATACACATTGTGCATGAGATGGCTTGGGGGCTGGTGGGTTGTATCACAGCAGTGATACGTCCAAAACAGGGGAAATATCTTGTAGGAGACATGCATGGAAAGAGTGGTGCAAAGGCTGGACCAGACTAACACTGAGGTAGTTTTCTTCCAGCTGCATGTAATTTCTGTGAGTGAGCGAGACAGTCAGGAGTCCTAGTTTTTAGCCACCTGTTGAGAGGATCAGCTGAGAGACACTCTGAATGGCCACACATGACCTCCCCACGTAGCTTGGAGGGAGCCCAATGCTTTTTTGCACCTTCTTTGATTACCAGCAAAAGGTATTTAAAATGAGCTGTCAGCTGGGCCTTTGGGACCTGAACAACTCCAGTGGGTCTTCAGCTATGAGTATGTAGGCTCTGCCACCACATAAAGCATCTCTCCAGCCACTAAAACTGCTGATCTTTGGAACTGCTTCATGGCTTTTTCCTGTATGTGTGCAGGGGGTCAATGGGCCTGACTGGGAGAGAAGGGGTAGAGGAGAAGGCAGTGAGGGTGAGAGGGTATGGTTGGTTGGTGCGGCTGCCCTTCTGCTCTAAGTCCCTCCCGAATTGCCTGCCACTCTCCTGCTTAGCCTGATAGCTCCTCCAAGTTCTCTAATCACCTTCTTGCTGTAATGAGCCTCTCATCTCACTGATGGAAATCAGGGTATTTGGTTATGAAAGGGACACTGTTAATAACACGATCTCTCTCTTCTCCACTCCATCCCCCACTCCCCTCACCAGCCCCCCCCAGCTCTCCACACAATTCTCTCAATTAACGATAGGCAGAAATTAATTTTTCCCCTGGACTGAAACAATTGCTTGGCGGAGGATTGCCAGCTCAGCTCCAGATAGGGACCTTTCCCAGCAGGGCCCAGAGAAAGGAGGAGAGACCAAGGCGATAAGCAGGGCCCTATCAGCAGCCACAGGACGCAGTAATACAAATGTTATCCTTAGAAATGTATTTAAAGAGGATATGTTTATAATTCGAAGGGGATTGTCAGGCTGCTCCCCTCCCCCTCCCTGCAGATCCATGCTGCCGCCTTCTTCCTTACCATGAAGTGTTCTCAAACCTCCGAAAGGCTTGGCAATGTCAGCACCGCAGGCTCCCCCTGCCACTGCATGGGGCAGCAGGAGGGGGTGCCTGGGCGCAGTGCTGGGAGCAGCCATGGAAAGCCACAGCACCCAGCACGCAAAAGCCAGGTAAGGCAGCGAGCAGGATCTGCTCAAGGGGCAGGGGCTTGCAGATATACTCATGTCTCAAGCAACAAGAGGTAAGGATCGGGAAAATACACTGTGCAGGAAGAAAGCAATGGTAGAATAGATGAGTAAACACATGGAGACAAGGGAGGGGAGTCCTGGTTGCAGGCTGGCCTGGAGGGCAGGGGGAGGTTAGGTACAGCCTGGGACAGGGATCCAGCTGCTGTTGCATGCAAATGTTTTAGTAACACTTGTGACCCAGGAAACGCTGTCATCTTGGTTGCTTTCTAAAGCTACACATTTATAGATCCACATGCATAACAGCTCCGTGTGTAAAGATAAGCCTCCAGACCCAGACTAACCTACTGATGTTAGCCAACCTACATGGCTACTCCAACAAGTGTGCCCCGGCTGAAACGCCCAGCCCTGTTCACACAAGCAGCTAGCAGAACCTCATCTTCCCCTCGAACTAGGAATGAAAATACAACCAGTGAGGCCTTCTGACAACCCTGCTTGGCTGCTTTATGCAGAATTGTGGCATGCCCTGCAGTGCTATCTAAGAAGATCTGCTGCATTCCTGTGTTCCAGCTGCTCTAACTGCAACAGGCAGATAATGACAAGATGCAACGACAACAGGAGAGGAGCAAGAGGACTTTCAGGAAGAAAAACCTGCAATTACTATAACTGAAAAAGTCATCATTCCACCCTCCTCGAGGCTTCACCAGTCCTTGTGGATGATCCCTGCATTTGGCTCTGCTTTTCAAACACTGCTTGTTCTTGCTGAGGGCAACCTAACATCCAGTTCCTGCCACCCGACATTAACATCCACTATGTTCCAGTGCTCACCAGCATCACCACTGCCACTACAAGCTCTCTTGCTGCCACAGTGAACATATTTATTTTGTAAGCATCCTCAGAGAATTTAGCTGGGTGCCTGAGGCCTGCTGGGAGACTGATGAGTGTCCCTTTGGGTGGCTCAGAGGCCGCTGTTATTACACCAGCAATGGCTGGGGGACAGGCAGCCATAGCAAGAACCCAGACCGTTACAGTTGTACAGGAGTCAGCGATCTATTGCCAAATAAAGAAAATCATCAAATAAAGTGTGTTAGATAAGAGATGAGTAGCTTCATGATCAGGCTTTTGGTCGTAAGACCAAGGGGATTCCCGTAACTTGTTTAGTGGTTCTTCAGTTCCTGCCTTGCTCGTACTCAGTTTCTCTTTTTAATTTAGTTTTTGCTTCCAAGTTACAGCATTATGAACATCCTGCATACTATATATAAATGTCCTTGCCATGGAAGAATCCAAGTAAAACTGGTTTCTCTTCATTTTTAAATTTCTTTCCCAAGGAACTCCGCATCTGTGTCACACTGTCTCTTGCCTATCACAGTAATAATCACGTTTGTTTTAAGTTGTCTCACACCTATTTGTTTACAGTGCTCTCTCCACAGTAATTAGGAGTTTGACTTGGCTGCGTCAGCAGGACTGGCACCTTGTCAAGTCCCACCATGTACCCCACACATGGTCATTGCTCAGCCAACTGCAAGCAGCCATAAAGGTCCCATGAATCCTGACTGAGGTAGGATCTGCTTATCTATTCAGTGCTCAGCATACGGTACTGCAAAGAAACTGACCCTCATACGCACCAGGTTCCACAAACCTCCTGGCTCTCTTCACCTCTGTGCCTTCTGTCTCCACCATGCAAGGGAGCACTGATAGACCAGAGAAGATCTGATTCACTGAGTCTGAGGAAAAGATGCATGTTTTAAAATACAAAATTCATTTATTGCTCTTAAGTGTGAAAACCTCTTCCATTTGTTGTGTGGAAGCAAAGTCTTTTGGCCTCATGCAGAGATGATGTGGGCAAACAACAAGCCCTAAAAGCCAGCCTGCATTTAACAGGATTTTCAGGGCTGTTTGACCCACAAGAAGATTAAAATGTTAACATCTGTAGACAAGTCAGCCCTCCTCTCTGTATTACTTCAAGTTCATAGCTAGAAAGTTCTTTTAGACCACTCCCCATGGTCTACTAGGATCACTGCAAATTAAGCACAGGTCTGTCACAGGACACTGAAAGACAGGTCATCCCTGATTATTGGGAGTTATTATAAAGGAACATCAAAACCATTGGTAGCAGATTACTCAGAGGAACATAAATGTAGGCCTCACTTTCACTTCATCCTCAGAAATACTCAAGAAACAGAACATATTATGGAAACGCCAGCCAATGCATGTAGAACAGTAAGCAGAAATAAACTGACCCTCACTGCCTCAGAGCCAACACAAGAGCCCCAGTGCTGAATTGAGAAAGAGCATTGACTCTGTAGAGAAAAAAATATTTATTATCATACTTTGCAATGGAGCACAGACTGGTTATCTGCCCTGCAAATGACATCAAAGAAACAGCAAATGAAAACACTAAAATTCAGTTTTTTTCTCACTTTCCCTCCCTCCTGCACTAACTTCCTCAACAGCCTGGTTTCTGCCCAAGTTCCCACCACTGCCAGACAACTGCCTCAGATCAACATGCAACGATATTGTGTTGTGGTAACCCTCTGCCACAGGTGCGCATGTGGGGACTCATGCCTTCAGGGCCATGGGAGTCTGCTAATTTGAACCGTGGCCGGCTTCTCTGGCAACACCCAGGTAATGACACCGAGGTGTGAAGCTGGGATGTGACCACCATGTGAGGGAAGGGCACACAGCTGTCTCTGCACTGGACTGATGAGCTCCTGCACTGAAGTTTCTGGGTTGTCCTCATGCCATTTGTTCCCTTCCCTCAGCATCTCCAGCTGTTGCCAAGCTGCCGCTTCTCAGTGAGGTCGTGGAGCCACCTATCCTGGTGACAATAGCATTCATCCTTTTTTTCCTTTCTTTCAGGAATAGTAAAATATTCTTAATGGGGCATTGGCCTGTCCAACTACCCAGGAAGGGATGAGGTCTACCACTATAAGGCAAGATGTGTGGCCTTAACTAGTGGAGGCCCCATGAAGCCAGTGATATAAAATTCTAGGAAGAGAAGCTAGACTGCATAAGCATGTTGGATATTGCGGCACTGTCCTCCCTAGCCATGTTCTTGCAGCTGGTATTCAGTGGTTAGAGCTCCATGGACGTGGCCACAGCCTGCATGACAGCCTCCTCCCCTCCCTGCCACCTTCATCCAGCTTTTGCCACCAGGCTGCCGGTGCTAAGCCAGCCTGGCAGCAGTCACCGCACTCAGATGTCACCATTGGTGGACCGGCACCTCCAGATGGGAGCAACCCAAGGCACAGACTCTGACATCTGCTGGAGGGAGGAACAAGGGAGGGTCTTGTCTTACGCAGAGCCTCCCAGACACAATTTCTTTCCACTTTCGGGTGCTGTTTAAACTCGGACAGTGTTGGCACTTGGGAAACTGGGCTTCGAAGGTACCTGAGGGAGCGTTCTTACAAGATGAGTAGACACAGCCCGTCAGTTACACCAACACACTTTTGGCAAAGACACGAAGAAAGTCCCTCCATCTGGCCCAAGTATGCCTGTTTCTGGTAGGGCCCTGCTCTCTGAGCCAGGGTATGTCCTACAGCCCAAGACTTCCCAATGGGCAACTCACAGCTTGACAGCCAAAGCCTTCAGAAACTCCTTCCGGGTGGTGGGGCGGGAGAGAAACATCGTGGTACAGCCTTGTCCACCATGCACTTCTTCACGCCCTCCCTTTCAGCCCTGTCCTTTCTCAATACCCAGGAAAGATTAACTCCTCTCCGCACGCCAGAGAAAGTTATTATCATTAATGAAGAATTAAAAGGGAGCGATTAATAAAGGGCCCTTATCTGGCAGCGAGGAGGAGGCTGGACAATGGGAGGAAGATGGAGAAAATGAAAAACAATAAATACGAAGCGTAAAAGGAGGCGAGCGCTGCTCCCACTTGTTAGATCGCAGCTGCATCTCCTGAGGGGGGAAGGCTCCAAATTGCTAATTACTGCCTCTGAAAAGACCTCGCTCTGATATGTTTTCTGCTGAAAGGTTCCCATTAATGAAGCAGCGATGATGCCATTTCCCTTTGACTTGCCTTCAATTCCCTCCCTGAGCTTCCTCCCAAGCCGGGAACAATGAGGCCCTGGGAGCTGGCGGCTCCCACAGGCCTCTCGGAGACTAGGCCGGGGGCAGCCGAGTGAGGGGAGCCGAGCCGGCTGTGAAATATGGAGGGGGGAGATAAGGCAAAGACAGAGGAAAGAGGCTCACTCCCAGGAGCCCAGGGAAAATTTGCAGTTATTATGAAGGAGATGAGACAGATTAAAAGCCCTTGTGTTCTTCGCTGCCCTTTTATTTAGTGGCTTCATCTCCGAGATGAAAGAAGTTGGAAATGACTTTCTCCGCATTTTGCTGCAAGAAGCTTCACGGCACATTTTTTGACTTTATTCCTCCCTTTGTCTCTTGTCCCCTTTCTGTCTCTCTCTTTTTCCTTTTAACCCCTGGAAGGTTTTTTTTTTTAGCACCATGGGACCACTCAGAGCATTTGCTGGGGTAGAGCAACGACCCCTTTACTCTTCCCGTCCTACTAGGCTATACCTCTTCCCTGTGCTGGCTGGAGCGTGAGCTGGGCAAAGAAGCAGCAACAATGTGCTGTGAGCATCTCATGGACTTCTCTTTCCTGCTCACCTCGGGAATGTCCCTCACCAGCAGCATCTCCTCTCCCATCTCTAGTCCTAGCAACAGTTCAGAGCTGGTGACCACAGCCACCGGGCAGGAAAAAGACACCTGCATGTGCAAAGCCCATGAAAGGCTAATAATCCAGTCAGAATAAGAGTGCTGAACATTTTGCACTCCTAGAGCATTTCACAAGCAAAATTAGTGCTGAGAAGATGGGCCAGTTCCTGCTGTCCATGCAGGAAAACCGCAAACTCCATAGAGATTAAATAATTTGCCAGGGATGCGGGATGAACTTGAACTCAGGCAAGGATTCAAAATTCATAGTCACTTCTGGACTCACTTCTGGACTTTGTGAGACAGAAATATCATAAACTGCTCAAAATCAGACTACCCAACTGCCCCATTATATTTCTCCAACTCATACTGCCAGTTTTCTGTTTCTTTTTTCCCCTGTACACGTTAATGCTCTACCTCTACACCATTGTAGTTCTTGTGACTCTTGCAAATTACAAAAGTGCTTCTGCTACCCCTAGCCCTCTCCCAGAAAAACAAACCCCACTGCCCCCAGGTCAGGAAAAAGGCTGCTGACATCTGTTGAAATTTAGTTTGAAATGCTGAAAATTGCAAAAAATAAAAATAATGGACAGGTGAGGTAAAATTTATACCAGTTGCAAAACAGCTTGTTGATCAACAGAACAGCAAAGAACTGTTTGGGAAAACAAACGGAAAACAAGAGAAATTAGAGTGGGCATCTGCTGCTGTCTCCCCAGGACACACAAACACAAGAATGCTTTTACACAACTGTTTGCCTAATTTGTTATCCTGCCCAGAATGACAGCCAGCATGGAGTGCTTGAAATGAAGGGGTAAGAAGCTCTGAAGTGGATGTTTACAGAATAACCTTCCCATCAGGGGAGTTTCTCACTAACCCAGACATTTTGTAGCTGTTTTATATCCTGAAGCATGAAAAAGGATTGCAGCGGTAAAACAGGATTAGATTTTAGGAGGGATTGGCTCTCAGATCTGAGAGGAAAAAAAAAATAAACCTGTATTCGAAATAGGAAACCGACAGGGAAAACAAAATGCTGCATTTGAGTGAGTTACTGCCACGGAAAGGGTTAAAAATACAAAAGGACAGACATTTACAGATGAATTGGTGCAGAAAAAGTAACTTAGCTGAAGTCAGACATTAGGAATGGGATAAAAATGGTCTCCTGAATGACTGTTTTTCTTCTTTTAATATTTCTTTTCCACAGAAATTTCTCAGACAACTAAAAGGTAATGAAAATGTTAAAATGACAGCTCAGAATGGAATAAAGGATGAGTTGGAGAAACAGCATGGAGAAAAGAACTCAGTGAAGCTAAATGACAATTGTCCTAGAGGGGTCTACGAATCAGCCACAAACTCAAGGATTCTCTTATGGTTATTTCTGAAGTATCTTGACAAACTAGGGAGGGTGCCAGAGGACTGAGGAAAAGCAAGCACGGTACCAGTCTTTTAGGGGGGAGCTGGGAGGAAGCCGTGATCTTGGCAATTATCACCCTTTCAGAATAACTTCTGTTCCTGGCCACATAACGGAATAAACAGAGGTGGAAAAAAAGGTAAAAATACAAAGGCTAATAGGTCTATGAGCAATAAGCAGTGGTGTAGATTTATTGAAAACAAATCATGTCAGACAAACCTGATTACGTTCGCTGATTTCATTTACAAAATTAGTGGATGAAGAGAATGCCATGTATATAACATATCTGGACTTCAGCAAAGCCTTTAATATACTGCCTCGTAAAATGTTACTTGAAAAATGAACCAATATTGGCTTGAATATGAATGCTGTCACATGGATTAAATAAACTGAAAGACAGGAAACAAAAGGAAATGCTAAGTAAAACGGGACTGTGGGGTCACACTAGGCTTTACTGATGGCCACTGATGATCTATAAAATGGGAGAGATTATAGGAATATTCTGTGACAGTATGAAGGAGGTGCAGCTCTTAAGAAGGACACGGGAATTACACATAAGAGGTTTAACTTAGAAAATAACGAAACAAAGTTCCATTCAAACATATAAAATCAGTGTGTCAGCACTGAAACAGAGGAGCTTTGGTACCTGGTTTACCGGTTGCCCACATCTTACAATTAAAAAAAAAAAATCAAGCAGCAAAAGACTAAGCACATGGCAAGAGCTGCGAACATACAGCTTCTATTAGCAGCTAATGATCTGTAGAAACATGGGCTGGGACTCTGACAACGGGACCTACCAAAGCACAAATCTTCAGAAAATCGATACGAAACACCAGGCCTTCAATAGGGCAGATGTTACTTTCATTCGCAAGCAGGCCAGAGGTCAGATAAGCTAGTGGCTGATATTTCCATAAATAAGAACTTCATAAACCAACCTGCAGCAACCGATAACATACACCCACTAAATCAAAGGATGCCTCGAGATTAGAGATAGAGCTGGGCGCTCAGCTTCAGGAAGGACCTCCCGCGCCGGGCCATGTTTCTGCTGACAATGTCTGAAGGTGTACAGTGGTCACTGGCATGAAATACTTAATACACAGGTGGGACCTTCACGTGGGAGAAGACGTGGTGTGTTTTTGGGTGATGTTAAACCTCGGTGGTGTGTCAGCAGTCCCAGCCTGCAGTAACAGGACCTCACGGACAACCCCCCAAAGCGGGGCCGCGCTGAGGCACTTCATCTCCACCCCCATGCAAAAAGTGCCTGGAAAAGGCTCGGGGGCTGGAATTATGAAAGGTTAAACCGAGCAACGTGGATGTCTCGTACAGAGGAGACCTATCAGAGGACCCTCGCCATTAATCAACGGCCTGTAACGGTTCCTCCAGCACTCCCCACACCCCGCTAGGCAGCGGCCCTCGCGCCCCCGCGGCGCGGCCGAGGGGCGGGCGGTGGCGGAGCCGTGCGGCGNGGGGGCGGCGAAGGGGGGTGCCGCCGCTCGGCTGGCAGGACCCGGGGCACCCCCCCGGCTGGGCCTTGGTGCGCGGCAGGCCCGTGCTGGGCTGCGGTGTGCGGCCGGGGGTTGCCCGGCGGTGTGTGGGAGAGCGCGGGCTTCTCCTCAGAGGGGGGAGCGGGAGGAGCGTTACGGTGTGGCCGTCTGGGTCCCTGAGGGCGCTTTGTCCAACGGGGCGGCCTGCAGCAGCCACTGCTTCTCTGGGACGGGGCTGCGGGTGTTACTGGGCGAGCGGCCCGGTAGTTGTGTATGAAACCCTAAATTGCGGGACGTGGGGAGAGAAATCCCGCGTCGGCGTGGCACAGAGGGGGAGGTGGCGATTATGGAATTTGGCCAGGGCCTTAGGATGGGCTCGCTAACAGTCCAGAGGTGGAAAGGGTGGGAGTTTTGCCTGTAGCAACAGGGGCTTGGTCTTGTGCACACTGGTGTAAGGAGCACAGGGTGCTCTGTGCCTTGTTTTGCTGCTGAATTGATACTGACTTGCAAACTACCTGTTTTACTTTCTGTTTTGCTCTCAGCTTTACTGCCTGTCTGCCTCTTGGAAGACTTCAGTGTGTTTGCCGTGCAGGCTAACCCTTCTCTGTGGCTTATAGTAACCGACACAATCACATTAGGTAGAGAACTAGTTGCAGGCTCTCTTACCCTTAAGATGTGTAATAGAGCACATTCCTTCAAAGCAAAAGATGCAACCATAAGGCCTTTTCAGACACAGAGCACTTGACCCAGCTGCTGCAGTAGTGACGTCTCTGCCAGCATGGTTAGAAGTGGGTTTTAACTCTTGCAAAAGGAAGGAGTGAACATTAGCCCAAGAAACAGCACTTGTACTGCATTATTTCTCCCAGGCAACTCAAAGTAAGTGTGTAACTCGGTTAATGTTACAAAGGCTATAGTATACTGTAGTCTAGTAATGTGTTGGTAGCGGCATTTACATCTGGTGCTAATTGTTTGCTGTTGTTTTTAGTAGGCATTGCCAATGGATGAACTGGTGCATGATTTGGCCTCAGCCTTAGAGCAGACTTCAGAACAAAACAAGCTAGATGAGCTATGGGAAGAGATGGCCCTAAGCCCACGGCAGCAGCGACGTCAGCTTCGCAAGAGACGGGGTCGTAAACGACGCTCAGACTTCACGCATCAGGCAGAGCATGCCTGCTGCTACAGCGAGGCCTCAGAGTCAAGCTTGGATGAAGCTGTGAAGGATTGCCGTGAGGTGCTGACAGCCAATTTCAGTGACTCTGATGACATGGCGGTGGTCAAACGACATCCAGCTCTCAGTGCTACTCTGAGGAGCAAGCAACACTCATGGCATGAGTCAGACTCCTTTACAGAGAATGCGCCGTGTCGACCTCTTAGGCGCCGCCGGAAAGTCAAACGTGTGACATCAGAGGTGGCTGCCAGTCTCCAGCAAAAGCTCAGGGTGTCAGAGTGGAACTATGAGAGGGGCTGCAGGTTCAAGTCAGCTAAGAAACAACGTCTTTCACGCTGGAAGGAAAATGCCCCTTGGACATCATCCAGTCGTGGCCTTTGTGAATCAGGAGAGAACAGGGCCTTCCTCAGCAAAGGGGGAAGGAAGGAGCGGATGGAGTGCGAAGCTGATGAACAGAAGCAGGGCTCAGATGAAAATATGTCTGAATGGTGAGATCTCGGTTTCTTCCCTGTGCTAGAGCTAGATGGCTGCCTTGCTTGCAGCTGCTTGTAAAGCCTGTGCCTTGCTTTTAGTTCTTATCAAAATTATTCGGTGCTGTTCTCTTTTTGAAGAGGAGAAGTCTCTCAGCTACTTTTGAACTGTAGACTTTTTTCCAGCAGTCTTTCCTGTTAGTGCTGTGCTGATGACCCAAACACTTTCTATGAAAAGTAGGCAGGTTGTTATGTTTCTGGCTAATATTATACAAGCAGCCCTCTGAAAAGTCTGTGACCCTCCTGCTACAAAGTTGCATGCTTTTGGCCTGAGGTTTGGCAGGTAAATCCACTGTTGGCACTTGTGTTGTCTGATTGATATGAAATGATCTCAGTTTCTTGTTTTCAGAATTTACTGTAAGTAGTAATAGAGAACAAGTCAGATCTCCCATCGTGACCAGTAGCCTTCTGTGCAGGTACTGTATGAACCTCAGTCAAAACATCTTGTCTGCAGTTCTGCATCTCTGCTCTGGATCTGGAATAAGGTACTGAAAGGTTAGCTGAGGGAGAAAGTAGTGAGAAGGTTAATTCGGTTTCCCCCAGCTTCTTTACAGTTACAGGACAAGTCTGCACAAACAGCAGAGACTGGCATATCTTTGTGTCCAATTTTGAAGAACTTTGGTGAACTTGTAGTGGAATCTTATAAAAGAGATTGAGAAAATGAGAAATGTAAATGTCATGGTCTGGATTTGTTTGTGTCACTCTTGAGAAGTTTTCTGTTTGAATTTGATTTTTAGAAGGTTCAGGGTTATAAAACTGCTTCTGTACAAAGAGATTTTTCAGGTTAGAAAACCACTGAGAGTCAAATGGAGGAGATTTATTAACAAATGGCATACAGAAAGGGAATAGGGACTATCATTGTGTAAGAAGCAGGAGACATTCAATACAAAAATGTATTATTTTTCATAAACACAATTTTTGGAATTCTGCCTTAGGACATTTTGGAGAAATTTTAATGTATCCAAAAGGGGGATGCGGAGGATGGATTTATCAGGGGCTGTTAAGCATTACTGCCCAGATGGAAGATCTGGCTCAGGAAGTCCTGAAAGTGCTGAGTGCTGGAAGCTGTAGGAATATACTGAGGAAATAGCCGATCGGTGTTTGTTATGATCTCGTATTCTTTCCTCAAACATCCGCTGTAATAGGCACTATCAGAGAGAGGACAGTGAATTTTACAAGTGTAATTGTTTGTTCCAGTGTAATTGTTCATATGTTCGGGTTCATTTAAGTGTTCTGGCTGTCTGGCTACTGCAGTTTGTCAGAGTGGACAGGTGACACTTGGTTATTGAGGGCTTTGTGGATAATAGCAGGAAGTGCAAACTCCTCAAAGGTATTTTCGGAGAGACTGTAAAAAGCATAGGCTGCAATACATCCTCACTGTCCTGATCCTGGGGACCACTATTGCTTTTTTACTGAATCAGCATGGTTTGTAGGTGACTGTTAGAGGATGGAAGTAGCAAAAAAAGTGGTCTTTTTTTCTTTTCTTGAAAAGTGACTCTTTTTAGGTTAAAAAGTGGGTGCAGAGTTGGCCTTTTCAAAAGACTAGTGGATGCCTTTTTGCTATGAGTTGGTAAAAGCACTTTTGTCTTTTCAGTGCTGTTTGCTGGTAGTCCAGGAAAGGAAATGTGCTGAGTAGCCCCTGAATGTTGCATGTGACTGGTGATGGACTGAGAGATACCCTTACTTGAGGTAGCAGTGATGGACAGTGTTCCTTGAGGGGTTTTTTTTTTTTTTCCCACCAGTCAGTCTTTTCCATCATGTCAAACTTGAACTTAAACCAGCAGGCTTTCATCCAGCCTTTATTTCTGCCAGACTTTAAAAGAGTAAGCAAACAGCTTTGTCTGGACTGTTACTTAAGGACCCTGCTGAGGATATTGCTTTGTTCTGTCTCAGTTGTCCCTTGCTCTCATACTAATTATTGTGCAAGTGTCTGCATCAAATGACACTTACCATCTGCTGCCAAATCCTTGGGATTCTCTTTAGAAATCCAGAGGTCAGAATGTTTGATGTCTCCAACACCACGTGATCTGTGCTGTGACTCACTAGGGAGGGTCAAAGTTGGAGAGAGAAACACACA
This sequence comes from Chauna torquata, assembly GCA_013399475.1. Taxonomy (NCBI): domain Eukaryota; kingdom Metazoa; phylum Chordata; class Aves; order Anseriformes; family Anhimidae; genus Chauna; species Chauna torquata. The sequence continues at coordinate 100,323 of VXAL01016943.1, forward strand.
CAACCCTCTTCACTGCATACTGTCCCTTCCAGCAGTGAAGGATCACGCTTTGGTCTCTGCTGCTCTAAATATAGCACTCTGCTGCTAACAGGGTGAAACTGGCTGTGCTTACCTCACTCTTACACTGCTCTCGCTGCTTTTTCTGGTAGCGTGAGAATAGTACTTCTCACAGGTATATAACAAGGGCATAGCCTGAGGAAGGGAGAAAAAAATTGGATGCCTAGGAGAGAGAATGGTATGGGTGTCATCACAAGCTGATGGGAGGGAAAGTGACTCGTAAAGCTTGCAGTACTTAGAAACAGTCCATCGTCATCTAGTGATCTGTGGAGTATTTCAATACTGTATCGGTTCCTTTACTGTCATAGAATCATAAAATCATTTTGGTTGGAAAAAACCTTCGAGATCATCAAGTCCAACCATCCTCCTAACACTCCAAGTCCACTGCTAAACCATGTCCATAAGTGCCACATCCCCATGTCTCTTAAATACCTTCAGGGCTGGTGACTCCACCACCGCCTTGCCTGTCACTTTTCACCTGAGGAAAGAGACCACTGGTGGTGGGAAGTGTCACACAACTAATGTGTTTTTAGGCAAACTCAGTTGTATATTCAGAATTGATGGTTTCTTTCACCTTCTTTTTCCTTCACTCCACTGACATTTGCTTTTCTTTGTTAGGTAGGAATGAATCTCTTTAAATGCTAAAATACCCAGCATTTTCTCTGCTTTCTACAAAGCTCCTTATCCTAAGTCAGATCAAAAGCCTACTGCACTCAGTAGATAAACTCCCATTCATTGAGAAGGCTTTGGAAATGTATACGTAATGAGGAGGTAGTACTTACAGTTTGCTTGTGGGGCTGCACCTGGTCTTTTTGTGGAAGAAGATGTGCTGCATTGTTGTGATTCAAGGTGTGCGTGAAATTAAATAATTGAAATTGCCAAACATAGCAAGAGATGAACACAAACTGAGAGAGGGAAAGATGGTGTTTCTAAGTTGGGTAATGACACGACTCCAAGCCTGGTATATAGATAATTTTGGAAACAACAGAGGAGGCAAATGGTGTTAGTTTAAATAGTTACCTGTATATTTGTACAAGGGTGACAATTAACTGCTAAGACTGTTAGAAGTAACATGCCCTTTTGTCTCTTCTATTGCTCTGAGATTCCCTGCAGGCATAATAAAACAAAAGGGAATTATATATTGAGTGCTGAAATTCCTTCTCTTGTTGGTCTAAGCTGAGTATTCAAAATGGTCTGGATTTAGCTTGAGGGCGGAACAAACCATGGTACAAGAGTTGTCTGACAAATCACTTTGAATGATGTGCTTACTAGTGAGAGATGTATGGTTTGTCTAACCTACTATCAAGTGCCATAACTTGACCTTTTCAAACTGTGCATTGCACTGACCCACCAGTGCTGTGACTTCACAGGCTTGATGCTGATGTATTCTGGCCTGGGACTATAGCCAGTGCTGCTCAAGTGCATAGCACAGTTGCTTTACCCGTCGGAAGAGAGCTGTTTTGCTGACAGCCTGCAGCGGCAGTCAAGAGCCTGGCTAAGCTGATGAATTGGAGGCCAGTCTCTTAGTAAAGAAAAAATTCCTCTGTCTTGGAAGGCAAGTGACAAAGATAGAGTGTTCAGCTTCCCCTCCTTCTCCAGCCCAGCCTGACCTTCTGCAGCCCCTCGGTGCTTCTTGTTTTCTTATTTTTATAGAAAATCAATATCCCTCCTGACACAAACAATAGCTCAGGAGAAAGAATAAATGGGGGAAACCTGAGATCTCTGTCCATCACCTCTCACTTTAACTCCCCCAAACTATTTAATTATAAGCATGCTTTGCTCTGGGTGTTTGCGACAGTGAAATTGCTAAATGAGGACCATTTTAACCAAAGATTGGGTGATCAATAACACTCTATAGCAGTAGGTTGTCGGATCAATAGGATTCATTATTTCATGGTTAAGGTAAGTAGCCTCCTTTGCAAGTGGAGGTCATTAATCAGTGCTTACTGGACCTGCAGAAAGGCCTGTGGAGGAGTCTAGTTTGTGTTCAGCCCTGAAGTGTAAAGTGGGTGGTAAAAGAGGGTATGATCCACAAAAGTTCATTCAAGTAAGGCACTGGCAGTAATGTGTATCTGTAAAGAACTAAAGACCTGTCAGTACAACAGGATGCTTAAAGTACTGTTAATGTGATCTGGAATCTTGACTTAATGCTTTTTCCTTTCTCAGGCACCTTTCCTCTGAGGATGCTAAAACCCTTATGAAGCAGTTACTCAATCCTCGCATCTGCTGCATGTGAGGACTATTAATCCAGGCTTTCAAAAGGGAAAGCAGACACGCTAAGAGATTTGCCCAGGGTCATACAGTGAGTTGGTAGGAGAGCTAGGAATGAAACAAATGATTCACGGTTATCAGTCCTTGGCCTTAATTGCTATGGTGTATATGTGGGAGGGTGAATGGATGGCCAAACTTTGTAATGGATTGATTTGGAATTTGATGCTAACTTATATACTGAAATGTGGGAATGATATACAGACTGTTCATCCTTTAAGTTTAAATGGCCTTTATACAACGATGAAGATGCAGAGTTTGTAGATATCTAGCGTGATGAGTTTATTTGGTCACACTTCAGAGTGTGTTTTCCAAGAGCAATAATATGCTAAAAAAAAAAAAGGTTTTGTTATTTTGGAGTGACACTTCTTGTGATCACCCATCCTTCTGCTCTGAGAATCGAGGGGTTTCCTGTTGATACTGGTGTCTAGTATGACCCAGTCCCCCTGGAGGGGGCCAGAGATACTAACAACACTCCCTGATCGGAGATTGACTCGGGTGCTGAGTTATATCTGATGTTCACATCTCCTATAAGGCCTTAGTCCTAAGGGGGTGGACAGTAAGTAGTTTCTACTTGTACTGATACCTCTCAGCTAAATTGGAGGAAGTATTGCCTGAAGTGTCTGAGGATTGATTTAATATCAGCATTAAAGCCATCAGATGCTTGGGACTGACCTGAGCATGTACTTCTGCTGCAAATATTCATCCAGTTTTACAGTCAATTAACGGTTTTCTACACATTAATTTCTAGTTTAATTCCTTGGTTCAAGAATTAAGTCTCCTGTAACTGCTTCAGCAAATGCAAAGTGTGCTGTGATGAGGTTGCATTCAGCAGCAGCAAGACATGCTGTGCTAGGGTATTTAGCTGAAGAGTTACAAATGTACCCGCTGCTCTTCCCTCCAAGGAAAACAAAAGTTGCTGTAGGTTGAAGGGGGGGTTTATGTAGCTGTGTAACACATCTGAGAAAAAGGAGTCTGAAGTATAAAACTTCAGAGAGTTTTCAGTAGCTGTTAACTGACCCAAGGACAGTTAACTGCATTTAATTTCATAGTGAGTATTCCAGACAATGTCATAGTTAGGTTATTAACTCTAGTACCCGAGGCAAATACCATTGTATTAATTACTTTTTGATACCTTAGAACTAGACTAGATACAGGATTCTACTCTTTTTCAGGTGATGCAGTGATGCTGTGATTTAACAGAAAGCTATTATGTCCCATGCTAGAGCCAGCCATGTGTCTGAAATGCAATGATGCATGATTTCTGTGAAATATGTAAAGCATTTTGGGCTCAGAGAAACTAATAAAATGTAAGAAAGTGGTTTTTTTGTTTTGTGTCTGCTGGAATTGTAACAATGTTTTTTTTGTTTTGGTTTGGTTTTTATTTTTATTTTTATTTTTATTTTGTTTTGTTTGTTTTTGGTTTTGTTCCAGTGAAACCAGCAGTGTATGCAGCAGCAGTGACACTGGCCTGTTTACCAATGATGAGGGCCGCCAAGGTAACAACTGTCCTGTGGTTTTCCTCATGTGCTACTGGGGAATTTCTCTTGCTTTCTTTATAAATACAAAGAAAGATCTAAATCTGAAGATGGACTGAGAGGGAAGTATGGGAGAAAGGCCAGTGGCTGGGAGGTGCTAGAAATTAAGAAAATGAGCTGAAGGCTGCAAAGGTGTGACTTTGGTAGCAGTATACTCTCGTATATCAGATCTATAAGTATAGATCTTATATGTGTGTGTGTATATATATATGTATATATATATAAGAAACTACTATTATGGCAAGGCCTGGAAATGGAAGAGAAGTGTTAGAGCTCTCTGCAGTGAAAGAGCAAAGGTCATGATCTATTGCTATAGGTGTTTTAATTGTTGTCTACATACCACTGCAGCCTGAACCTGTTAGGTTTTTTTCCTCTATGGGCAGGAAGAGACAACTCCAAAAAAATCAGTTGGTAGTGACAAGTCACTTGAGGAACTGTGCTAAGAAAGCCAGTAATATATGATAGGTTTTATTTCTTTAAATACATATTCTTCCCTTGCTCTTGCGTGCATTAATTGAGCTGAGTATCTTCAATGTCTATTGTCGAAATGGTTTCTTAGGTGTTTTGGCTGTGCACTGTATGCTGATTTTATTTATCAGTGACAGCACAGTGTTCAGTCTGGGGGGTTGATATGGTGGAAGTAAGTGCGAAAGCAGTTGTAGTAGGCGCATAGGCACTCCGGACTATTATATTTGGAGCAGGTGGAATATGACCCTAGAGACCTATAAGTCTGTGCAGCTTGTGCAAGTGCGCACTCTGTCACATTTCAAAAGCTATGATTTGGATGAGATCTCTTCTGGGAATATGTGAGTGCTAAAGGAAGTAGCATCAGTAACTCAGTAGGAAATATTGCTTCCACTAACTTGTTACTGACCCACATGTCTGTGTGTGAGGCAACGTGATGCTAGCAAATATACATATGCTTTTTATGACGATATGTTAGGATGTAGGGCTGATCTGTTGTGACCTTAGGTGGCTGTAGTACTTTCCCTAAGAGTAGGAATTTCAAAAATTGGCTTTGCCATTTGCTGGGAAGTAACTGTTTCCAGCCTCCCATACTTGAAAAGCAACAGAAAGGTTAAATCTCCCATCTCTGTTTTTGCTGATAACTGTTCTGGGGGAGCTGAAGTTAGTGAGCACTTGCATATCAGATGATGAAGCAGTGCGGTGACTGAAGTGCCGAATTTTTACCTTGTCGTTCAAGACAAGATTAGTGTAGACAATATGCACTTACACACACACCTATAAGAGGTTTGTGATCACCTCTGCTTGTTTAAACAGTTTATACTATAACAGCTTTCTGGCCAAGATGTTTTAGCTTGTGTTAAAATGGGTTGATGAGATCTTTAGAAAATCAAATGTTATTGCATTTTCAGGTTAAGTAAAGAACATCTTTCTTTCCTTCTGTTAGACAATTTCTGGTTATGAGGAAGTAAATAATAACAGGTCTTCACTTAACTGAGATGGAGAGAACACAAAACTTTTTTTTTGTCACAGATCGTATTGAAAATAGTTCTTTAGTCAATTCCAAACTGAATAATAGGAAATTTGAATAACAGTGTATTTAAATTGAATATAGCTTTTTTCCCCCTTGTTTTGAGGTTATGTCATGTAATAAATGTGCTGTGGATAATTAAATGAGTTGTCTTTGCAATTCCAGCTACCAGTGCATTTCAGTGAGTGGAGAATGATCCTAGTTTATAATTTGATTGCAAGTTTTTGTTAAATGCATTGGAATTTCTCAAGGCAAATGTTGCAGAGGTATGATGCTGATTGTTAATGTTTGTCTTGTAGAAGTAGTGATTTGAGATATGACACTGCACTGCTCATAGAGCCAAAACTGTAGGGATATTTTTGCATGAGTTATGATCACTTAGAAGAACTAGGCAACATTACTTAGTTTTTGTTTAATGTAAGGTGGGTAGGGGTATATATATTTTAAAACATATTTATCATAAGCATTCTTGATCGACTGACATCACAGAAATAAAAAGCAGTGTCAGTATCACAGAAATAAAATGCAACATCAGAGCTTTGGGAGCAAGTGTTCTGGCTGTCTTCGCTGTTGCTGATTGGAGTTGGTTTTGGGTGCTGCTTCTATTATGTGTAAGATTGCAAGATTCTTGGTAGGATGAGGTTTTTTTCTTTTTTTCGCTAGCAAGGTATGTGGGTAGGCTTAATGGAGTTCAGTCAGGGATAATGTGAGTTGGTAAAGAGAAAGGAGAGTCAGTGGGAATCCTTGAGTCTTGATGATAGGCAGATGAGAGTTCTCCCTAAGTCAGGTGTGTTAACAGTATTTTAAGGCAAGCTGAAGTACTTTGCAATTACACAGGACTGTTTCTTAGATGGGACACCAAAGAGCTAAGTTTCTCTTCTTTGCCATCTTTCTGCTTTTTTCTTACACTGCTAACGTGCTACTGCCCCCAGGGGATTTGTGGCCAGGCAAGTTTACCATGAATGGTGTCTGATGCAGTTCAGCATTATACTGCAACTGTATTAATTACAGTGGCCCTGCTTTATGGAGACTTAGGTAATTGCTTCTGTTGCTGCTGCTCTAGTTTTGCAGGGAGGTTGTAGTTCTGACAGATTTTAAGGAATTTTGACGGAGCCAGACTCACAGCATGGTTAGTACTTATACTCAGAGCGACCATTTCTAAATCGTGTTTTTTTTCCTGTTAGCTGCTGTATTAGGAGACTAGGGATCTATATCATCAGTGAGTATGCTCCTTTTGCATACTCTGTGAGCCTGGTGTCCTGTTGTGAAATCTCTCCTGTGGTGGCCTATAACGTGTGCCAAATGATTGGCCTCTACCTCTGTCACAGTAATTAGTTCAGAGAAAGAGTTGTGCATTAGACATCACACAGCATTGAACTAAGGTGGTTGAAATGCAGCTGCAACAGAGTGCTAAAGCTGCCCTAGGCAGGTCTATAAAGAAGGCTTTGTTCTATAGGGAAATTCTGTAGACTGAGTTGGATGGTTTAAAGCATTTAGTGAGGCCCCATAGTTACTGCAGGTGATTGAAACAGAATACAAATATAAGCTTCTTCAGGAAGGAATTCCTAATGAGACTTCAGCTGTTGTTCCACATCCAATAATGCCTACCTATAGTACTTTGTGGGGCAAAGTGTTTCTCGTGGGTAATTCCATCTTATTTCTTTAGGAGATGATGAGCAGAGTGATTGGTTTTATGAAGGAGAATGTGTCCCAGGATTCACTGTCCCCAACCTTCTTCCCAAGTGGGGAGCTGACCACCGATCTGAAGTGGAGCGGATTGACTCAGGCCTGGACAAGCTCTCAGATTCCACATTTCTTTTGCCCTCACGACCAGCTCAGAGAGGTGAGCTCCATAAGGAGTGACATGTGTTTGTGAACTTTTGATGTGATGGCAAGACTAGATTTCATTCATAGGTGCTGCAACATAAGCTGATATTAGTGATCTGCTTTTGTAAAGATCCAGTCAAAAATAGCTGCACTAGTGGAGAGGACACTAAAATACTCATTATCCTTCATATCAGCTGAGTTTTTTTAACAAGGATTTTGATTTGTCAATAAAATGGCATATCTACTTCTTGTGGATTGACAAACACAGACAGAAATACTGATTAAACCACTGAACCAACTATTTTTCCTGGTTGTTTTGCCAGGAAGAATCTTCAGTTTTCCTGTGTTTGATTTTCAGGATTTCATGCTCGCCTGAATCGCCTTCCAGGAGCTGCTGCCCGTTGTCTCCGAAAAGGTCGAAGGAGGCTTGTTGGCAAGGTATTCCCATTTGCAAGATAATACATCTGTATTTCCAATGCTGATTAGTGCTGAAGTACTATTCTAAGATAGCACTTGAATCCTTTCCTGCAGAAAGGGGGCCCTGTACATTTTTGTTTCATATATTCTTTGATTTGGTTAACTGCTTTGACTGCTGAAAGTTGATTGAGTGACCAAGTAGACTTTAAGACAAGTTTGGAGTAGCTAAGACTGTTTGTTGGTTAGTGCTAAAATCAGTATGAGATGAGGTCTGAAGACGAATGACAGGGAACATAAATATCAAGAAGATTTAGACAGAATATAGGGGAAATAATGATGGCATGAGACTTGTGCATGCCCATAATTTGAGAGAACGAGGGCAGAGAGGTAACCAAAAGGTGAAGGAAAGTAAAATTTTAGGTGGGGAAGCAGACTGATATAAATGGCAGCAGAAAACAGTGGTTTTAGCAGTTCCATTTTTAGTGACAAGAGAGGAGAGTGAAAGGGTATATGCAATAATGTTATCTGAAGCCATTGACCAGTTTTTTTATATGTAAGGCAAACAGCAAACAAAATGCTAGTCCTGTTCTTAAAGGAATAAATGATACTTGGCAGAGTGAGAAGAGAGGGAGGCACCTGGTCTGGATCTTGGAGTGTGGAGTGTAGTTGTGGACTATAAAAGATGTTTCTGAGAGGGGAGGTGCTGGCTGTGTTAGGCTTTACTTTTTCTGGGATGTGCTCTTGAAGATATTGGTTTATATTCTGAGTTGGCTGGCTTTAGAGAGCTTGTTAACTCTAAGGTGTGTTAGAGGGGCCTGGATTCTAAGCGAGTGTGATTTAGAATCTTTAGTGTAGATTCAGAAGCTGTTGTCACACTTGAAAGATCCTTGTTTGCCCCTTCTTCTTTCCACTCACCTTGCTTAGTTGTAACAAGCCTTTAAAATATGAATCCTCAGCTGGCAAGAGACTGGCTTTGGGTAGGGTTCCTTAGGCCACCTGCAAGTGGCTGGGCCTGTTGGCAGCACCTCTTAATGATCCAAATGAGAAGGATAATATTTATTTGTTTAATTCATCTTCGTCACCTTAAAGGGATCTTTGTCATTTGCAGCGGAGGTCACTGCTCCCCCTTCCCCATCTCTCTCTAAATTGTAATCATAAATAATGAGTTTCATTCAGAGCTCCCCGCCAGCGAGCTGCTAATTACCAAAAGTACGGCTTGTAATTTACACAGTAATAAACCGTAAATTTAAACACTACGGTGCTTTAAGTTAATAATTTTCCTGCTGTAACAAATAGCCCATCTTTCACCCCTACTGTTACTACTCCCCCTAAACTTTGAATGTTTTTTGCTTAAGTAACCTGTCAGAAACTGTGAAGAATCTTACCTGTGAAAGCCTTTTACCCTCATCTTCAGACCCTTACCATAAAGTATATTTCTTTCCTGGAGGTAGTTGCTATGCAGATATGAACAGCTGGTGTGTGTGTGTATACACCAGCATCAAACAGGTACACAGGGCAGTGTCTCACAGGGAAAAACATGCTCCCAGAGCAAGTCCTTTCGTCCTGGATATACCTTTTCTTTAGCTGCTAGATGTTCTCATGCTGAATTGCTGTTTTCAGAAAGGGCAAACTTCATGTTTTCTCCTTGTTTCGTTCACCTGCACTTGGTGAATCCCCTTCCCCTTTGGTTGGAGAGGCTGGATTCAGTTTTGTGAGGAAGATTTCTGTTAGTAGAGTAGTGTGGTGTCCTGTCTCTCAGCCTGTGTCTGGCCCAGCTAACACCAGCAAACTGGAAACAAGCACTCCTCAGCCGTTTCCCTGTTCTTAACTACATCCTTGTGCTGCGTACGTCGTGCTGGTCCAGTCCTTCATGCACCCTGTGCAAGCAAATGTAGTAACTAAAACAATAAAAAAAACCAACACAACAAAATAATGAAACAATAGCACTGAATGGTCTTCTGCCATTCCAATTAGTTAAATCAACTCAGTTGAGGTTCTAAAAGGAGAGGTTGGATATGCTTAGCTGAGAGTGGGCTGGGTGAGCAAGATCCGTTCTTACGGGCAGCAGCAAACTTATGTCTGCTCATTGCATGACAGTCTGCAACCTTTTACCTGTCTTTGTGTTTCAGGAGACCTCCATGAGCACTGTGGGCACCGAGAGGCTAGGTCATGTTGTTAGTGATCCACGCCAGAAAGAGTAAGGCTCTTAACAGCTGTTGTGTAGAGCTTTGGGAGGGGAGGAAGAACTATGGGGTCCTCTTCCCTTCTGTGACTGAAGGGAATGAAGAGCTTTGTGGTAACTTAAGAATGCAGTGACCTGCTGAACGGGAGACAGTCCTCTACTGACAGCTTCTCCATTTTCTTATTTGCAATTGCTGGCTCTTCTTTTGTTATTAGGCTGCCCCAGTGTGTGAGCACTGCTCAAATGCCCTTTTGGTTCCAGTCAGCTTTTTCTTTCCTCCCTCATTTGTAATGTGCCATTGCAATAACTGCAGATTGCCTGCACAGTGTGAGAAGATTGAGCCCAAATGTTAGTTATTTTAAAAGTTTCTTTGTGGAGTCATGCAATGGTTGCATACCCAGACTGCAGAAATGATACTTAGGAGGCGGTAGTGAAATTGCGTTCTCTTTCTTTGGTGTTCTATGCCTCCTTCCCCAATTTGTGTTTTAAAATTATAATCAACAATGGAAGCAGATATAGTGCCTATTCCTTGGCATCCCTCTAATGCTGTTCTTGTTGAGTACGGTTTGTTAAAGGCGGCTCCTCTTGACTGTAATGCAGTGGGTCCAGCCTTCACCAGCTGTTGGTATAGTTTTCTTCTCTGGATCTGAATTTTCTCGTTTTTAATATGAGTCCTATTGATGTTTAATCTTTCTCCTTCTCCCTCCATCTTTGCTCTTCCCTTGCCCTTCTCTCCTTATCCCCAACCCTCATTTTTCCCTCCATGTTCATTCCTTCGTTGGCATTGCTCCCACCTGTCCTTCCAACTCTGCCTCCTTCCAGTTTTTGGTTATCGTCCATGGGGAAGAGAGATCGCAACCAGGTAAGCTGACTGTGCTCTACCTTTTTTATTTTCTTGGTTTCCTTCTCTCTAGAAAGAACAAAGTGCTGGCTTCTGATTTCCCTCACACTGTGGCCTTTGCACATGAGGTAAGGTAGCCCTGTCCCTTCTCGTTTTGGTAACCAATGTCTTTTGGGCTTTGAATGCAACTCATGTCTCAGGCATTATATTGTCTGTTTGAACTGAATAGCTCAAAAACTCCTTTTGTTTATCTCCCTGTTTCAGGTTAGCGTATGCCTACCTCTCCAATAATGAGTGGGAGGGAGGATGACTCTTGGCAGGAGGAACTTTGGCCTCACAAAATTCCATGATAATTAGAACATTTTTCTCTTTTCAAATGCTTCGTTTTGCCTTGTTTCGGTCAGGCTTCTACCTGATAGTCTCATCAACAGAGAATGGCAGTGGGGGGGGCGGGGGGGGAGGTCAACTGACTGTAATCAAATAGCAACTGTAACAGGAAAAAGTAAGAGGTGATTAGCAAGAGAAATAGACACTCTTTTAACTGACGGAAGCTCTTGTGTAGACACTCATACTGTTTTGTTTTCTCTCTGTGTAAGTCTTACATAGTTTCAGTGGTAGGAGGCTTTTTTGCTTACAACATAAGAGCTCAGGTTCCTTACAGCAGCAAGTAAAAAATCTTCCATTTGAACAGTTGCGTTGTAACGATGTTTCTAGCTAGGCACACTCCCTTCTGTTCCATTGCAAGTTGGTTTTTGATTGGTGAACGCTGCGACTGAAAGATGCTTTACCCTTCAGGTGACTATAAATACATACCAGGCAAGAAATTATTTTCAGGCCTTTGTGCAGAGAAGTAGTTTTTAGGCCTTTGTGCTACTGTGCAAAGTTCTTAATGACAGCATTTCACATACCACTTCTATATTACTAAGAATGACAACTCTGTAAGTTTTAAAAAGACCTATATAAAGTATTTTTCATAACTGAACTTAATCAGCTACAGAGAGTTACTGGTGATTCTCCCCTACTGTGCAGCTGTGGTGTTATTTCACTGATGGTAAACTAATTAATAGTACAATTTAACAAGCTTTGTAGTACATAGTGCCTCTTCTCTGTCAGAAAGTTTGAAGGCAAAGGCCTAGTACTGAGTTCTGGACTTGTGTATAACATTCATGACAAGAGTCCTGCTGCAGCTGTTGATTATCCCTATTTAAAAATGTATCCTTTATCCTAGTAATATAAGTACAAGTGTTCTGGAAGTTAGTGAAGCACCTTGCAAAGCAGATGGAAATGAATTTCGTGCTTGTGGTGTGAGTTATAGATAAAAAGGAGATCCTGAATGGAAGTGTAATGCACGCACCCCAGAGCAACTACCACTCAACCTTCTGTATGCATGTTGAGCAAGGTTTGCTCTGTGCATAGATTGAGTAGATTGTTCCATATCTTTCCTGTCCTTTAAAAAAAATTTTAGAGTTGTGTTTTCTACACTGAGCTGTCTTGCACAAGCTTGATGCCTTTAGGGTTTGTCTAGTGTATATCTTACAAAGGATGCAAGATGAGCCTGACCACACATGTTTCAGAAAATCGTCTTAAGCAGTTTGCATGGAAAGCTTGTGAGTGGGAGGAGCAGCTCACTTGCTGTGGAATTAATTGGGAGCTCATTGTGAACTGAGCCTGGTGGGCCCAAGCCTTCTAGAGATCTGTTTCAGTGACACATTTGGCCACAGGGAATATTGGGACAGTTCTGTGCTTGCACTATTTGTAGCAGTAACTTTTCATTCTACAATATGAACGTGGACAAGGGGATTCAGTACAGGGAGGCAGACTTTTTGCTCATGGTATGCAGCAGTAGAGCTCTTCAAATATGCTCTTAGTCAACCAGTGTTTGTAATAAGGCGAGTTGGAAAAGGAGTGTGCTTGTAGGGCTGTCTGTTGGGAGAAGATGGTTACGAGATTTTCTGTTGCACCCTATGCTAGCCTTTTATCTGAATTGAGAGTCAGTTCTCACCTAGCCTCATCCCTTTGTGTTTTGGGAAGGTCTCCTTATACTGTATGAACAACTATAGGAAATAGATCTGAGCAGCTGTGTCTGGAGACCATTTCTTTTAATGCTTTGCTTAAATAAAATCTCTTGACTTTCCAGTTCAATCCGTTATCTCCTCTGTACTCTCTGGATGTCCTTGCTGATGCTTCCCACCGAAGATGCTCACCAGCACACTGCACCGCCAGGTAACAACCTTGCTCTGCTCTGTTGGGGTTGTCTTGCTTCCCTCCCATGGGTATCTTCAGTAGTACTATGCAGTCCGAACAGTACTTACGCACCTGGAAGTTAATGCACTTTTCCCTAGGAGGCCTGTGTTCAGACTTCACGCAGAACATACCAATGCAGATTTTCTGGCGGACTCAGTACTCTAAGCACTTAGAGCGTATTGAAACAGTGTATGACAGACAGGCAGAACATACTATGTATTTAGAAATAAATGTGATCTGTTCTTCATTGTGCAGTGAGTTGCCGCAAGTGTAGGTACAAACGGGCATAGTATTGTTGCCCGATATTCAAATCAGAACAAGATGAGAGGGAAAGTGCTGACAGGCTAGTGTGCGTGACATGCTGAGGCATTTTGGTATCCTGGGTACCTAAAATAGACCCTCTGAACAGATTCAGAACTCACCTGAGGTGACCTCTAATGGCTTGGTATCTTTCTGTATTGCTGTAGCTGCAATTTAGGTCTGGTCTGGCCAAATGTTGGGGTGTATTTGAGTCTGCATGGTTGGGGTTATCATGCTATTTGGGCACTTTCTGCTGACTAAGCCTAAATTAAAGCATTGGTCTTGGAGGTGACTCCTGTTCTTGTACTGCAGGTGACTATTTAAAGGTAAGGTACCCTTGAGCTTTTTCACTGTACAGGGAGAGAAAGCCTTGCTTGGGACATAGCTCTGCTTACGTGCTTTTACGAAGGACCAAATCTGAAAGAACTATCTGGACTTCCAGCTTCATGGCTGTTTTTCCCTTGTTAATTAGCAAATAGAGCATGAAAAATGTACTGAGGTTGTATGTGTCTAAACGAAAGCTTGGCACCCACCCAGCAAAGCCTCTCCTCCCGCTGGCTTCTGCAGGGAATTTTGTGATGTTGCGCCGTGACCTCATGCTGTTGTAGCCAGCATGCTAAAGCTGGAAAGGGGGGGAAAATCAACTCTTAAACATTCAGCTGGATGAGAACAAAAAGAATTCAGAAGATTGTGCATCAGCAAATTGGTTCCTTTCTGTGCTTTTGCCCCAGTCTGGGGATGTTTTGTGCCCATGAAACAAGAAGATTGATTGGTCTCTACATCTGCAGTGAGGATAACCTTTCTTGTGCCTTGAGTGTTTCACTTTGTGCTATGCAGAAGTTAGAGGTGAGACCAACTGTTTCCTATTTGTCCTCTAGGAAGGAGATCTGGACAGCTCCTGCTCACAAATCTGAACAGAGCAAAGTTTCTGCCTATATGATGATCAGTGAAGGGCTTTTCCAAAGCTATTGATTGTGGCAAGAGATTTCTGAAGCTAGAGTGTTCATGTTTGCTTGGTTTTGCCGCATATGTAGTCTAGTTAACCAATGGACACATGCTTGGTTCCTTCCTCTAAGGAACAGGTGACTGGTGTCCTGACAAACATAATCACTGATGAATTGTTGTTGAATGTCGGCAGGGAAGTTGTTTGTCCCATCCCAGAGGTGACTGTGTTTTTAAGTGCCTGTCATTTGAGAAAGTAGTTCCTTATTATAATGTGAAATGTGCTCAAAAATCTTTATAAGGGGATCGGGGTGGGGGAAGAAACTATGGTAAGAATGAAAAATGTTATATGGCCCCGTGTATGTGGCAGGGATTGAACTCTTTAATGCAAGGTGCTTGCTTTATGTAAAGGTGCTGCCAAGGGCACAGAACGAAATTGATTCCTTCACAGGTACATTCTCTTAACAATAGTTGTTCTTTAGGTTCTTCAAAAGCCAAGTCCACCGGTACTCCGTTTTCTTACAGGAAGTTCAGGTGATATCTGTAAGCTCTGTGCAGCCATTGCCCCAGTTGACATCTTCCTCTTTTTTCATGGATGGAGTCACTTCCAAGTAGTTTGTGCTTTAGTAAGCTCTTAAGAGCTTGCATCTTGTCCTTGTGAAACTCTACTTGGAAATGTGTCAGAATGGGGCAGGGGATGCTAATGCCCTGAGAATGATATGAAATATGTTTGAGAAGAACCTGTCTTGATGTTGTGGATGTCTGGTTTCTTCAACCTGATGCCCACTGTGTGATGGAAAATTACCTCTACTTAGTTTCTGCTATTACAGATTTGTCCAATGGAATATAACTGCCAGGTGGAGTCTGTTCTCTCCAGTGGAAATGTTTTCTTTGCTTCTGTGTTGGATTTTGGTGCAGTTCATCTAGAAGTGCAGCACATGACTGGTAACCCAGTGCTTCATTTAAACAGAGCTGTTGCCCAGAATATTGAGCACTGATGGGGGTGTTCAGAAAAGAACCTCCTCCTTGACACTGAAAAGCCTATGTGGAGGGTTCCTTGGGAAGCCTTATTTGAAAGGCTGTGTGAATTGTACGCTACCAAGATTACCTTTCTTGCTTTATGTCTGTGATGAGAAGAGATTTCATTCAAAGTGTGTGCACAGCACTGGGAATTTCACACCCATCGTTAGAAGCAGTTTTGTGTGTGTGGTGACTGTTATCATTAGTGGTATAATTTTATTTTGTGAAGCGAGGAGAGTTTCCTGCTTTCTTGCAGTCCTCCCAAGGGACAGCTGGTGTATTAATTTGCTGTATTGCCTCCTGGCTGTTCCCAGGCTGTTTTTCCTCTTCATCATGGAATTTTTAATGGCCCTGCTGCCTCTCGGGAGGCATGCAAGGAAGAGTACCTCGGGGATCTCTTCCTTTTTTCACATGCCTATAATTACTCTCCTTTAAGAGCACAAAGCGTTTGCTAATCATGTCTTGTCTATTAAGGTTTCTGCTTGGCAATGCAGGCTGTTAAAGGCAAGCAAGTAGAGACTTGTATGGACAGCCCAAGTGATCCTTCCCCTCTTTACCCTTTACCAATTTGCCTCTCTGGGAGAAAGGAGCTGTCTGAACAGAATTTTCTTCTTGAACTCCTTCTCCTGAAGGGGATTTTGTATAGGCTAAGGCAGAATATTTTATTAGATTTTGGTTATTCAATGGCTCTATCAGTGGAAAGAAGTTGGTTGTTGGTTGGTGGAATGTTATGAGGCAGGGTAAGAGTTTCAGAAGAGCATGGAGCCAAAGTTTCCTTCAATTTAAGTTTTAATAACAGGTAGAATAAGAGAGAAAGGTAGAAGATAAGTCGTCCCTGATGTCATTTATTGTTTGTCTAGCCTTGAAAATAGGGTTATGAGTGGAAAACTTAATTAAATGTTCTGACCGGAGGTCATAAGAAAAGTGGACCTCTGTGCCCAGTGAGATGGCAAGTAGATGTTGAAGATGAAGATTTGAAAAATTGTTAGAGACCTCTGAACAGTGCAGCTGAATCCTCAAAGAAATGAGTATATCATTCGCATGTACTCTCAACTAATATCAACCATAAACCTAGAACTTAACTGGGTTTAGAAGCAAGACGCACATCTTTCCTGGAACGTGGGATAGAAATCTAAAGGGGTAGATGGTCATCTTCTACTAAACTGCCAGTTGTTCCAAATCCTGGTGCTTTTAGAGTGAAAAGGCTTGAAAGTCTCTAATTCTAGTTCCAGCTCTAGAAATATGCATGTCTAAGTAAATCTCGTTCTTTTGCTTCTATATCTGTGCAGAGATCCTTGCATTTCTGCCTCTTACCCAAGCTTGTGGAAGTATAGGGATTGCCTACAACGTCAAGCCTTTCCTGAGGTAGCTGAAGGAGTGAATCAATGTTCTCAATTTCATGCCATCCCACTTGACCAGGACAGTATCCAGTTCATTCCATGCAACCTATCCACACATCTTCATCTTTCTGAAACGTCTGTATGTAAAACTGTCTTTACTGTCAACTGCTTTAGGCATCTTTCTCCTGTTTTTTAAATTCTTTTTCCATTTAGCCGGAACACTTTCATGTCTTCCTTTGCTACTAAAGCTTAGCTAATATTCCAGTTGGGGGTATAACTGAATTCTCCTGACAGGCATGCAATGAACAGCAGCTATCAACCTAGTGTCACATGCAGTTGTCTAAGGCCTAGTGCTTCCATTTTGGTGAATCCTAATTCTCTGGAGTGAAAAATAAATTCCCCTTGGCTTCAGAATCGTTTATTTATTATCGCTTTCTTCCTCTATGAAGTATGTTGCCATTATCAAATCTGTGTACTCAGTAGGCCTGGCAAACGTTAGGACTGTTTCTGGCACACACATCACGTGAATCAGTATGAAAATAGAGAATGCAATATATGTGATCACATCATCTCTACTTAGAATACTTACTTGGGAAACTAGAAAAGAATGTGTTCCCTCTTGTTTGGTACACGCAAACTTTTAGGAGCGGAACTGCTACATCATTAGAATGCTTACTTGGAGAACAGAGTGCTGCTGCGTGAAGGCCTATGAGGTTTCTGATGATTTAAGAAGTGAGCTGACCTATTAGTGATTTTGGAATCTGAAAATGCATTCTAGCAGTTGTCCCATGAGGCTCTGCAGGGCAGAGGAGAATGTTATATGCAAGAATATCTGCAGTGTGATATAATAGCAAGAACCACTTGCATGGCAGCTTTACGTGCAGACTGGATGAGCAACTTGTATTGATTTACAAATGTTACGTGCAGATCAGACTTCGGTGCCCAACTGGGTCTATAGTTTTAAAGAGAAGGAGGAACTCTGCTCTTACTATTAATTTTGTAAAGCCACCATAAACAGCCTCAGGTAACGCTTCAGGGCTTAGAGGAAGAACGTTTTGTTTGGCCTGTGTTTGCTGGGAATACAGCATAACAACTGCAACAGCTGGGTTGTGTGGAATTCTTTTGGTAGCAGTATCCTTGTTGAACGTTTACTTTAACATGAGGATAATAGCACCCCTTGTATGACAGTAGATTAATGTCTGCCTCATTTTCACTACAAAATCCGCATGCTCTGCTTCTTCCAGGGATAGAGGTGGAATAAAGATTGTCAGCAGAGAAACTGAACAGTGTGAGATTACAGCAAGAAGCATATACCCCCAGGTGCATGATATACCACCTGTTTCCAAGAAGGCCACAGACTGTCACAGTTAGCTTTGCAGGATCTTCTCAGAGGCCTCTCTTGTGAGATTGAGGTATATTTTATCCTGAGTTTTGAGTGGACATCATTTTACAATCTAGACTTCTCTTTACCGACTGAGAAGGTTTGAAGGGCCTGATTCTGTTCAGGCATGTTTTTTGTGAACTGATGTCTGCTTGTACTCTGTATTGCCTTCCACAGATTATATTGTTTGCCAGTCCTAAAACCTACAATTTTCTGTTTTTACAGCTATGACAGGGTTAAACAATAGCAAGTTCCTGTGACCCTGATAGCTCAACATGTGGTCACCTTTAACTGTAGGAGTGAGATAGGAGTCCAGTGTATGCAATTACAGTTCATTTAAAGAAAAATAAAGATAAAAAGTCATAGAATAAATATGTGGAAAGGAAAAAAAAAAAAGGAACCATTGCTCAAAATCATTCTGACACATTAAAGACAACAATGAATCCCAGCTTTGCGCATAGCAAAGCCTGCTTTTTCTCCAGTGTGACCTGCATGCAGAATCAGGTACCTTGAGTACTATGTTATGTACAAAAGGTAAGGAATTACCTAAGGAAATATGGATTTAGCTTATGAGTTAAAAAAAAAAAAAAAATCTTTAGAAATAAACCATAGATTTTTTCATACAAAACCATTTTTTCTATACATATGCAATTTTTCATTCAGTAACTCCTGTCAGTGAGAGGCTGCAGTGTGAGTTGGATATGTTGTGGCTACCCTGGTGGCTGCACTTTAGGGCCTGCTTTGTCTCTCCAGATGTGTTCTGCTTTTTCTTTTCCCAGGGTAGAATTTCAGTCCTTTCTAGACTATAAGGTAGGTTTTCACGTTGGTCTCTGGTCGCCTAGCAGATCCAATGGTGATTGAGCACTGCAACTTTGTTTTTTCTTATGATCTCTACCAGCCATTGTCCAAAAGTAATCAGACAATTATTTTGTTGTTATCGTTTGTGCAACATCGAAGAAAGTATAGAAGCCTAGCAGAAGAAATAGAAAGCCAGTAAGGACAGAGTAGGTACCATTCTGTTTTCTCAGTTTAGGCCCAAATCTGTCATCCCACAAAGCTCTGTACCTCTGACTTCTTCACAGAGAGGCTTGTGACAGTGCACCAGTGTGCATTTTCTGTCATCCTTTCCTCTTGGCCCTGTTCTGTTCTACCTCTGAGTCATTTTAAACTGTTCAGAAGAGTTGTTAAAGTTCACCTTTCACAGAAAAACTAATTCATGGTTGCAGCCTGTAACTGAGATTTTCACTATTTATGGTTCAGCCTGTCTGCTATGACATGGTGTGCTATGCATATCCTTACTTCCCTGGTGGTGGTGTTTCTAGGAGTCTGCTGGGATTCACCAATCTATTCTCTTACCAATATAGCACCTGTATTTAAGCTAGTAATTAGAAATTGAAAGGTGTGGTATCTACCAAAAATGTGTATTTCATAAATTGTACCTCAGATACCCTTCCTGTCCATGTCTTAATGAGGTCTGTCACTCCTGTGTGCATTCTTCTTTCTCCCTCTCCCAAGGTCCCTATCACCTGGAGATTCCATGTATGCAGATTTACGGTGCCCCTAAAGTGCACCAACCACTTGAAACTGACACTTTTACCACCAGGGCAGTCAGAGCCAGTGAGTAATCAATAGGTTCCTGATTTACTAACTGGAGTGTGGGTGATCAATAAGGGATAAACCTGAATGAAATACATGTTACAGAGACAATTTATGACCTCTGAGCCTTTGTGTGTTAGAGGCAGGGCTGCTAGATTCAGTGTCCTTGCTACTAGTCTTCAGCTGGAGTACAATTTGCCTTTATTTTCAGTACAAGAAGAGATTTTGAGATTCTCAGATTTTTTTTTTTTTTTTTCCTGTGTAATTGTGAGGTAAGGGTAGATGTGGTTTGAGCATGGATCTGAGAACCAGGAGCTCTTATTCTAAATCTAGCTGTAGCATTTATGAACTGGAAAAAATTGCATAAAGTCACTTGGAAATGATTGTGCATACTTCCTTCATAGTCCGTAGCAATTCTCTGCTAAGGATCAGCTAGCTAATATAGTGTAAGCTCAAAATTAAAAGTGAACCTTTTTATTATTAAGTAATAAGATGATGTGGATTATCATGTATAATTATTTAGTCATATGGTTAGTAATCTAGTCTTATAACATTGATGCTAAATAAAAACCTGAAGTTCCACTTGATTGACACTATCTTTTCCTTGGGCAGTGTGTGCCTAAATGTTTCAGAATACATTGTAAAACTATGCTAAAATACTATATGGATGCTATCACAATCATGTACAAAAGCTTTTTTTAGCATATGTGAGGCCACTTACAAGTTATTTATGTGTAAAAACACAGGATTTGTATGTGCAGTCTCCAGGTGTGCTGGTATTTCTGAAAGCCTTTAGTTCATGTTTTCAGGAGAATTCTGTCTCTGATTATATTAACATGTAGTCCCAGAAATTAAGGATTTGAAAAATCAACCCTCAGTGAAACTTAGCACAGGTGGGAAAAAAAAAAATTAAACTATTTCTTAATGTCAAATGAAGATGAAAAGTCTTGTAGAACTTCAGAATTTTAGTTGAGAATACAGGACAGTAACTATTCTGTTGTTTTCTTTCTTATTTTGTGATCGCATGCTTATCCCAGGTAAGTAGGTAGACCCAGCAGTATTCAGTTTATAGTTTTGGCTTGTCCAGGGAATTTTTTTGGGTTCCCTACCTGTTCTATATAGCTACAACAGCAAAATTCCTGTTTGCATAAATTCAGCTTCTGAAATTGTATATGTTACAAATACGCTTTTTAAAATAGATTTTGGCATAAAAATATGAAGCCATGATCTTCTCCTCTTGCTATCTGTAAAAGTTTTCAGCACTTGATAAATGTTTGTTAAATGTTCAGGAAAAAAAAAAATCTAAATAACAAGCTTTAAAGACACAGAAGCATTTCATCACTTAATTGTCAAAATTTGTATGGTTCCAAACTTTACATGAGGTAAGTGCCTCACAATCCTTAATGGTTTTTGTTTGCACTGTAGTTCTGCATTTTTCACATCAGATCTGATGCAGAGAGCAACCAAACAACTTGCCAAAGAAACTCTGTTATCTCAGACAAAGCAGGGATATGAACCCAACGTCATCGCTAAATTATGCGTTTGTATTCATTATGGATTGTATTTGAGAAGGTTCTCTGGACTGTTGCCAAGACTGTCCTTTCTGAATTATACTTCACTTCTTCCTATGTCTAGAACTTGGAGGAGTGCTTTGTTCAAGCCAGTCCTAATAAGGCAGGTTTCTTCTTAGTTGGCAAATGGTTAAACCGAAGTGGTCATCAGTAGGCTTCAGACTTAACAGTTGATAAGACTGAGACAGATTATGCCTTTCAGCCATCTTACAGGTGCAGCAAGGCTATAATACTACAAGTCAGATTCAGCTATTTTCACTGCATTTTCTGTAAGGAAATCATAATTTTGAAAATGCATGAAACAGTTCTGTATTTCTAACTATATTTATGAACTTACTGTTGTACTAGAAATGGTATGCATGGACATTTGGATGACAGGTACATCATAAGATGACTCTACAGTTCTAAATATGTTGTAAAATAATTTCTGAATAAGGGAGTAGATGTCTTGTAATTTCTTCAGAGCAATTTTCCAGGCATTTTTTAGACCTGTGTAGAAGTAATGATAGTGTGTCATACCGCTGCTTGATCTTGTCTTTACTTATGCAAAAGAGTTATTTAAAAGTGAATACAAAACCACATCCTTTAAATGCTAGGAAATAGTAATTATTCTGTTCAGTTTACATGCGTGTGCTCTTAAAAGAAATGGGAGCGTGATGGTATGTTAACAAAAGAAAAAAGTGAGGAAAAGTTCCCTGAGAAGCTTTTGATTCACGTTAACTACTGGTAAGAGTCTGATGCAGAGGAGGGTTGGAGGGTGACTGGCCAGAGACTTGTGGGAAGGTGACACTGGAACAGTTTAATATGCTGTTGTTTTAATTTCTCTTCAGGCAAGCAAATGTACACCTGGGACCACCATGCTCAAGGGACATCAAGAGGAAACGAAAGCCAACTGCAGCCTCCATGTCCAGCCCAACATCAGGTAACCTGGATTTATCTGTGTGCCAGCATTTCTAAGGTTGTGTCCCTCTTGGGCAGAGTGCCAGAGTCAGAATCGTCAAAAATAGCGTTACCTTGCTTTGAAACTAAAAAAAAAAGGTGAGAGAGTGTCGTGGTTTTTTGTGTAGCATCAAAAGCTGCCTAGTAAACGAATCTTTGATAATGCAGTTATGGAAAATTAACGTAACTTAATGCTTCACTGTGCAGTGGGTAATAATCTGTTTTGTCAAAAAGCATTATTTCCCCTGTTCCAAAATTATGCAGTACATGGTAATAAGAAGGTGATCAATATACACAGTGTGTTCCTTCACTGTTGGGCTGACATTAGCTGGTGGCTTTGGTGCCCTTTTCAGGATGCCTCTGGACACTTTTCCAGGAGTAGAAATGTGGTAGTTTTTATATGATCACTGGGTGAGAACACCTGTTCCCTTGGAGTTGTCTTACTGTTGTGGATGAAAATAGTTACTTTTTTTCTTTTTCTTGTTCTGGGGATGTAGTGGTTAAAATGCTGGCTTGTTTTCAAAGTAATTGATTACTCATCAGAATCTGAAAAAGTGTTAAATCTGCAGAACACAGACAGTTTTAGGAAACTTCTTTCAGGCCTCTCACCCTACCCCACCCCACCCTACTCTTGAAATATTGTACCAGCTATAAGTGACCAATGTTTTCCTGACTAGTTCATTAAGAAACCATGGTTATAATCCAGTAACAAAGAGTTTGGTTAGCTGATGGGAAAAACAGTGATGTGAAAACCTGTGGTGGTTTTACCCTGCTGAGCAGTAGAACTCCACCACAACCACCCTCTCACTCCCTCTTCTCAAAGGAAGACAGGGAGAAAATACGATGGACAAGGGCTCAAGGGTTGAGATAAGGACAAGAAGGTTGCTCACCAGTTACTGTCACTGGCTAAACAGATTCAACATAAGGAGATTAATATAACTTATTGCCTATCACTAGCAGACTAGAGCAGTCAGAAACTAAAAACAAACGAAAAACCCCTTCCCCCCATCCACCCTCTTCTCCCTCCTCCCCCTGAGCGGCACAGGGGAACGGGGAATGGGGGCTGCAGTCAGCCCATATCGCTTCGTCTCCGCTGCTCCTTCATGGTCTCTCTCTGGTCCCCTGCTCCAACGTCGGGTCCCTCCCACGGGATGCCGTCCTTCCCGAACGGGTCCTGCGTGGGCTTCCCACAGGCTGCAGCTCTTCAAGAGCTGCTCCAATATGGGTCCGTACCACGGGGTCCATCCTTCAGGAGCAAACTGCTCCAGCACGGGTCCTCCACAGGTGGCAGCTCCCACCGGATCACCTGCTCCTGCGTGGGCTCCTCTCCACGGGCTGCAGCGTGGAGATCTGCTCCATGTGGTACCCCATGGGCTGCAGGGGAACTTCTGCTCTGGCACCTGGAGCACCTCCTCCCCCTCCTTCTTCACTGACCCTGGTGTCTGCAGGGCTGTTCCTCACTCCTCTCTCTCCCAGCTGCTGTTGTGCAGCAGTTTTTTTCCTTTCTTAAGTCTTCTTCCAGAGAGGCACAACTGACATCGCTCACTGGCTCAGGTCTGACCAGCGGCAGGTCCCTTTTGGAGCTGGCTGGAGCTGGCTCTTATCTGACATGGGGCAGCTTCAGGAATCTTCTCACAGAAGCCACCCCTGTGGCCCCCCTGCTACCAAACCCTTACCACGTAAACCCAATACAAAACCGTGAAGGCCAAAAGAACTGGTGATGAATAGGGGGAATGAGGTTTGGGTTTCTTCATTGGGCTGGTAGGTAGACAATATAATAATGAAATAGAGAAGAAAGTTGTACCATTTCTCCAGGCCACATATCTGGATTGCAGACTGTCTAAAAGGCTCTGTATTAAAAAAGAAGAGAAAAGAACATCAAATTAATAATCTGTTGCTCAGAATAAGTGTTACATGTTATTGACTGTTTATTTAGGATGTTCTTTCCTAGCTTTTGAGTATCCCATGCTAGAGTTTTCAAACTTCTGTCGTGAAAGGGTTAGTAAAATTGTATATCAGTAGACCCAGAATTTTAGTTCTGGGATACCAAGTTTTCTTGGTATTAATGCTAGTGTCTCGTTATTATGAGACGCTGTTACCTGTCCATGTATTTTTTTTATATTCAGAGTATAATTTCTGTACTACCTTGCTGGTCATGTTCTATAGGGAGAGCTTCTATTTCTATGCCTGTATGTTTCAAAATATTATGTAAATTGTACTTAACTGACTCCGCAAAGTGTACAGTGAACATTTTTTACAGAGCTGAATCTGCATCTGGAGTGGAACTCAGCAGTGGAAAATAGCACAGAAGTCTGACAGTCTTTTAGGGAGGAGGGGGAGAAAAATAAAAGTATTACAAATTAAAGAAGGAGAGTGTAGTTGCTGGAATCTGAACAAGGTGCTTGTGCTGATTATCAAGGGAAAAGTGCTGCAAGATCTTTAACGGTCAGAAATGTTAAAGATCTCTGCCTTAGATCCTGTTTATAAACATCCACAGCAATGTTAACAGATGGGCAGGGTTTGCTATAGTACTTGCAGAAAGAAACTTTTGTGATTGGGTAACTGAAGCTGAGTCCCAGCTGACTTTCTGCAGCAGTTTCTTAATTGCAGCTGGAGCACAACGTGGGCACGTAACTTGGAAACTTCTGAAACGTGGTATTATTTCCACTGAAGGTGATCTGACTGCAGAATTACTAATACCTGAAGAAATAACACAGGATTACTCTGCAGTAATGTAGAATTAACTGAAGCCCCTTAAACTTTTTAGATGTTGATGAGATAGATGTAGATTTTTCTGCCTTGCATGCATCTACTCATCATTACATGAATGTCTTACACTGGGTTTCCCAGTCCATGAGGAATCATGGCCGCCTCATTTTCTCACTACAGAGGCTCTTTCTGTTTGTGGTGTCTTATTCCTTTTGCAAAAGATGAAACATGGGTGAATCAGAACGCAGGCCCATGCCTGTCACTGCAGGCATACACAATGCTGGATTTCTTCACTTTTAAATAGCTTCTTAGCTGGGTCCAACTGCTCCTGTCTCACTTGTTGACCAGGTCCTGCTTCAGTGATCTCCTTTTTTGCAACCTGAGTGCCCCATGGAGGTGAAGGACACAGCCTGAGCTGGCTCCATCAGTCAGCAGAACAAATGGGCTTGCTCTGCCGAACATCGGGCCATCTCGGATTCCACCTCTTTTATAGAGATGAGTGATGAAGAGGGGCTCGTTCCGCTTTGCCGCTGTATTAATACACATCAGGGGCCAGCTCCCGGCACTAAATCACGCTACTGCATACATCTGTTATCGGACTCCTCACCAGTGTGATGAACAAGACTGCAGATAGAGGCTTCCTCGTGTCATTCTTTATAGGATTTTCCTAAAAGAATAAATAGCTCAAATCTCTGCCAACACTCTCCCCTGTCATGGTGATGAATTTAGCTTCTTTCTTAAACATGCAGCTACAAATCTTCCCGTCACCTCCCCCGGCACCGCCATCCACTGAAAGTTTTAAGTTGAATTTGGCTGAAATCAGAAGATGCTAATAAAAGGAATATGAGATGTGGATGCTAGCTCTCTTCTAATTGCAGGAATGAGGGAAGGGAGCTGGACATGTGTTTATTTGGGAGCAAAGCAAACTAGGTTTATTCTGTGTCTTCTTGCGTACTTTTATGACAGTAGTTATGGGTTCCGGTAAAAAAATGTTTTGTTGAAGACCTTTGTATGAACAAAAACATGCACTACTGTAGCTAAAGTGCTTAGGTCTCTATTGTTATAGCATTAAACTTCCGTTATTTGTCCAGCCTTTGAGGCTAATTAGCCTAAATATCACAACTGAGATACTTGTTGAAGAACAGCATTTCGGAAAAAGGCTTGGATGTAGAGAGCAACAGAAAAAAATGGCAGAAAATTAAGAATTCATTTGCACTTCAGGAAGTGACTGTTATTATCAAAAATGAGTTGTCACACTTATGCAAGTGGTGAGAGAGATTGAAAATGAAAGTTAATGCTTTCTGCGCTACATGATTCAGCAGTGTGTGAGCCCTAAAGCATGAGACTTCCACAAAGTAAGAACAAAAGTCTGACTGGTATAGTTTGGCAGTAGAATAAGGAAATCTGGAGAAAGACTGGCTGTACTGGATTAGACCAAAAGTTCATCCAATTCAGTGACCAACAGCCAG
Source organism: Chauna torquata (assembly GCA_013399475.1). NCBI lineage: Eukaryota > Metazoa > Chordata > Aves > Anseriformes > Anhimidae > Chauna > Chauna torquata. The sequence goes on from VXAL01016943.1 coordinate 126,459, forward strand.
TGCCTAGGAAAGAGGAAAGTCTGTAGTGATAAAGGTGCTTCAGACTTTGTGATCTAATGCTATGGGCTTCATGCGTAGTGTCCTTGTGTTCAGTTAGACTCCATTTCAGTGCGATATATTAGGAATAATGTCCCCAGTGACATAGTAGAGCTTGTCTGAGAAATACTGTATAAAACTTCATTCTCATTGTAGTTATTCTGTAGCTTGAAAGGGATCTCATGAAGATTGTCATATCTGTCTTCCATTTGTCAGAGTAAACCACAAGTACAGATGGTCACGAAGTACATGGTGAACAATGGTCCAGCTTTACACTGATGTGTTTAGTGGTTATGTGGTTCAGTCACCTATGTATGTAAGCAGCGCACATGGTAACTCACGTCTTATTCAGGTACTACAGCAGTGAGTCTGGAGGAAAAATCTTCATAAATAGATTTTGTCTGTATTGGCATGCATTCATACTTGTAAAATAAAAAAAAAGAAAATAACTTCTAGAAGGTGCCAGTTAGCTTCTGAAACTGCTTTACAGGGAACAGTCTGATGAGTAGTGGCAGTTTAGTGAATTTTGCCTCTCTGTTTCTTGCTAATGCATTCACTCTTTGCCATGTTGTGATGGTACCCCATAACAAGAAGCTTGTTTTTTTTTTTCTTTTGAAGATTGAAGATGGAGAGGCCAAGTGAGGAGGCTGCTAGTGAGGGTCCTTAATGTAGTATTGATGGTGATTATTAGTTTAAGGACTTTCACATAATTCCTCCCCCCCCCCCACCATGTTTCCTGTGGCCTTCAGATGGAGGAAATCAATGGGCTACAAGTAAAACATGCCATGTACTGTTATCAGCTCTGTTGTGGTTGTATGGGAATGACTCACTGTTTTGAATGTGCAGGAGCACATCCAAAGATTGTTGGGTTCCAGGTCAACTGAGCGTGGAACCTCAGCCATCAATACTGGCTTTTTATTTAAACTTCAAAGTAGTCAGTCCTCTAGCTGAGGCTTATTATGGCCTCTTAATCCTTCATCCACTACAGAGCAGCAGAGGCAACTTGTAATAAAAACACACAAACAATTATTATCCTACTCTGATCTGCTTGTGATTCAGGATACTGAGAATGGGAGCAACCTGTCATATCTCTAGGTTTCTTAAAATCATTCCAGAAATTTGGGGTATTGTTTGGTTGAGCTGTGGATCTGCAAATCCTTCCTGCTAATTATAGCCCTGACATATTTTGAAGTAGTGGTTGTATTGAGAAAATTGAGAATGGATTCCAACCTAGCTTAGCAGGTAGCTTCTTGTTCTAATAGGCTGATTTACCATATTGGATATACGTGGAGGTTCATGGTACTGCCAGTACTGGTGACCTATGTGTTCCTCTTTAACTGAGCTTTGCAACCTGAAAATGGCCAAGCTTTCAGAGACTTCAAAATTGTTGATTTTCAATAGGAACTTTGACTAAGGGAACTAGTTAGTGGACTGGGAACTTAGAGTTCTGAATGTGAGAATCATCAGGGTAAGGATGCTAATGCTATCAAGAATCTATATTTCAAAAGAATTTGGAGGGGGCAGAACTTGCAGGAACTCAATAAATAACACCTTCATATAAGTAATGATATATATATGAGGAGTTTGCCATGAAGTCACTTGTTCTAACCTGTTTTTTTATCTCCTTTTTCTACTCTCTTCCTCTGTTCCCCCTTTCCTGCAATGTTGTATTCCAGCAACTTTATCTGTGCACATGGATGCTGCAGAGTCAGACCTACCAGCAACACCATCCCCGAGATCCCAGAACTCTGAGTGGACAGGGAAAATACCAGCAGCTGAGAAAGCCACTGTTGCTGCCTCCACTAACTCTTTTAAAATGCCGCCAGAGAAGAGCCCTGGATACAGCTAAAAGGAAGCATTGCAACTGTAAAAGCTTGCTGGATTTTGGAAGTGTTTGACTCTAATATATGTCTTCACCAAACATCTCGTTTGGCAGTAGTGATATCTTCAGTATTGGCACATGATGTGTGCCATCATCCAGATAGATCTGCGTGCCCCACATATCTAAATCATGTTTGTGAATCTGTGTGTAAAAAAAGGTAATCAGTGTTGGGACTGCAGTGACTTTTTTTTAAATGTTCTTGCTATTGCTGTATTTATTATGCATTCATCTCCTTCCCTGATGGCAGCTCATATGTGCTGGGTTGTGTACAGAATCTTCTGGGTTTTCAGATCTTGATCTTTATTCACCTCATGGACATGTTGCTTATTCGCTGCATTTGGCATTTTCTGGGTGAAAGTTCCCACTGCCGCTAAAGGAGGCAAAAGTCTCCCCCTGCTTTCTTCAAGGCCAGGAGGATTTCTTGGCTGGGGAATTAGGAGGGAATGCTAACAAGCTGAAACACGGAACCTGAGTTCTGTAGTAGCAGAATGTTTTTAGGTCATGTGTGAATGAACTCGAACCATGTTGTTTGTAGCAAAGCAAGCACAGTGCTTGTCCATTCAGAAATTGCTGTTGGCTCACTGGCAGCATGGTCCATTAGACCTTTTCCTTATCCCTTGTTCTGATTGTCTTTCGTCTTGCTTGTGTATTGCATGTTCTTTCCTAAATCTCCTACTAGACGAGGATTTGGGAGAACCGCTTGGATGTAAATGTGCAAGCTGGTGTCATGGAAAGGAACCTGGGCCCTAAAATATCCTTCAAGTATGGTAGAGGTTATACCAAACTTCTGTTTCTCAGTGTTTAACTTCAAAAGTGACTGTCCACTTTTCCCAGGACACTTTCCATTGAAGTTAACATGTTAATTTCAAAAAAAAAAAAAAAAAAAACCAACACCATTTAAAGTGTCACTTGTGTTCAGAGCATTCTTGGTATTGATCAGACCACTTCTGTCTCATGTTCTCCCTCCCTTCAAAAAGTATTGTCTGCTATATCTGTTGGAGGTGTCTCCACCTACTGATGATTGTATTTTACTCTGCAGCATAAACAGAAGAGATTCTGTTCTCTTCATAATACTTCCACTTGGTCCTCTGTTACGTTCTGTGTTCCGGAATATGTGGATAGTGATTTCTCCTCTCTTTTCTTCTATTCTTGATCACATTACACTTACTTTTCTTGACTTCTTTTATCTGAACCTTATTTTGGGCTACATTTTTAGGATATATACCTGCATAGCATTGTCAAGGGGCCAGTGGCCTCATGGGTTCTTAAGTCCTTTACAAATAGGACATATTTGTATGCACACAATTATTTTTGCTTTTCTCACTGGGTGGAGCTTTTGGACAGGACTGTTGAAGCTTGTAAAATTCATTTTGAATGTGGAGGTGCAGTTAGCACTGTTTTTACTGTTTTTGCAGTGTTTTTAGTGGTTTTGCAGTGTTTGCCTCTCCCTTATAAATCAAATAGCTGAGAGACAGATTTGATTGCAAGGCAGTGTTTTATATTTAATTATGTATTAATTAAAATGTTAAATGGTCATAACATATACAAAACAAAAATTGAATGACTCAGTCTAAATCATGATTGACAAATACAGGTATGTTACAGACACACAGCCTGTGTCTGATCCCCTAATACGTACTTACTCTTGGGGAGAGATCCAAATTGGATTTATATTTCGCAGCCCAAGCAAACTGTCAGATCTGTCCATGTAAATCCCTCTCAAAATCTTTTTTTTTTTTTAGTGGTACATTTTTAGTGGTACATTTTAGAACTATTTAGAACAGGGAAAGCTTTTTTACCTTGCCAAAGGAGTACAGAGGTCAGGAGGTCAGTTTGGATTATGGGACAAGCTGTGAGGGTTTTGTGGAGAGAGGAGTATTCCTGTTTTAAAGAAGTCATTGGATTGTCTTACTTTGTACTTTGAGCACTTGACTAAGTGGTGCTTGAGAGGTAGTGGAGGAAGTCTCAGCACTGGGAGGGCCTGTAATCTACAATTTATAAAGAGAAGGTAAACTTGAAAAGTAGTTGGTTGTCTGTCTAGTACTTGTGAGCACCGTGAAGGCAAAGGTGGTCTCTTTCTCCTGACAGCCTGCAAATAAATTTTAGGTTTGGAAACCTTGTAACCTAACTTGCAGGCAGTTTCAGTGACAGGGAGTGGTCCCTTGAAAGAGCGTTTGTGCAATTCAGTGGTTTTTAATCTCATGAAGGATCTTCCGCAACCTCTCTTGGTTTGAGTCTATTCAACAGACTCACTCTAGTTACTGAGCATTTAGTTGAAATTTTAAAATCTGATCTTTCATGTTCCCCTTTTTTTAAGAACAATTCTGATATAGCAAGATGTAATCTGAGTGTTGTTCACAGCGGTTCTGTTTCTTCTGTGGTGTCAGGACAGTTTTAAAACTTTTACAAGAAGTGTTTGAGGTGTTAGGGAATCAGCAGCCTTCATCTCTCTCTTGGGAGGAGGGACACCAGACTTCACATGATTTTTCTCTGGGGGCAGTGAAAGATAAATTATCATCAGATTTTCCTATTGAGGTCAGTAGCACTGTTCGTCTGAGTAAGCCCTTAGGTTGTAAGCTCCCTAGGGGGTCCTCTTTGCCTTTAAAGGTTGAGTGTACGTGTGGCACTAGTGAAGACTAACTGTAGCAGGCCTTGTCTTGATAAATCATGCGTCCTGCCTTGGCAACTTCCTGGAAGTGCTGGGAGACTCAACTTCTTGCAGCTGCGCTCTTTCCTATTTCTACGTTAGAATCCATTTGTAGGTCAGTCAGGCTCTTGACCAAATTTGATTCTTCTGACTGGCAGACAAGCTATATGAATCACATGTCATGTTCCATCTTGTTACTCCAGGGTGTTTATCTAAATGCATCTTCATATTTCAGTAGCTTGATTCAGATTTGAATATTTGCAGCATTCTTAGATGAATGAACTAGGTACATTGTTTTGTCTGTTTTCCTCTGAGGCAGGTTCCTTAGAGCCTGAACACAGTACTCACTCTATACTCACACAGTACTTGCACTGAAGGACACAGGGCTCCAGATGTGGATCAGGATTGCTGAGTAGAAGGCAATAACAACTTGCTTTGACTTGCTAGCTGTGCTTTTGCTAAGGCAGTCCAGTATATGATTATTGCTGCAAAGGTAAACAGCTCACTCATATGGACTTCTTGTCCACCAGGACTCCCCTGTCTTTTTCCAGGTCTGTCTTCTCTCCAGCTGGTCTTCAGTCAGTGTATTACACAGGGTTAGTCTGTCCCAGGTGCAAGAGTCTGCATCTGCTTTTGCTGAAATTCAGGAGGTTTCTGTCTGCTCATTCATCCAGTCTGTCAAGGTCCCTTTGGATGGTACCCCCACCCTCTAGCATATCAGCAGCTCCCCCCAGATATGGCATTTTTTCTGTTCTTGTTGAGAGTATGTTCTGTCTCTTTCTCCGCATCATTAATGCAGACACTGATCAGTATCAATCCCAGTATTGTCTTCTGAGGCATGCTTCTCATAGCTTGCCACCATGTAGACTTCAAACCATTGATCATTATCTTTTGAATCTGACAGTTCAACCAGTTTCTCACTGACCTTCTTACTGGGCTGCATCCAGTCTGTAGCTCCCCAGTTTGGCTATAAGGATGCTAGAGAGACTTCATCAAGAGGCCTGCTGAAGTCAATGTAAGCAGCATCCACTGTGCTCTGCTCATTCATAGAGCCTGTCATTTCATCCTGGAGGGCAGTCAGATTAATAGGTATAGTTTTTCCTCGTTAAATCTGGCTGTCTGTTCCTAGTCACCTTCTTGTCCTTTCGGTGCTTGGAAGTGGCTTCCAGAACTTGTTCCATAAGCTTATGAGGGACTGAGGTGAGGCTGGCTAGCCTGTTATTCCCCAGGTCCTCCTCATTGCCTTTTTAGAAAGTGGCATGATATATTCCCCTTCTTGCCACTGTCACTGAGGGCATCACGCAGTTGCCACAAGTTTTCAGATGGAGACTAGCTCATAATGACATTTTTATGCGAAGAGGGCTTCGTTTATGTAAAGGAAGAAGGTGTGCATTCAGTGGAAGAGAAAGCCAGAGCTGGGAGGAGCACGTTTAGTAGTTCTTTGCACATTTCCAGTAGTTCCAATGAGCTCTAGTGAGGTTTAAGTTCCAGTTTGGTATGTACTGGAGAGGTGCAAATTAAAATAATGGATTTATGATTTTAAGATAAGGTACAGTAAAGAGTGAAGAAGGCAGTAAAACAGTGGTTGCAGAGAAACTCGTAAGAGGCTGGGAGTAGTGCTACTGAATTATAGATTAGCTTCGTGATTGTACTATGCAGAGGTGTCTTTCCAGCATTCCTGAATAATAACATTGAGATGGTTAGTGCTGTCCTTCAAACTGTAGAAACTCATGCTGGTATTTTGTGGATGTTGTGGACAGCTGCTCAGTGGACAGAGGAGAAGGGAAATTGGTGGAAGGGCAGCAACAGGAATGGTTGAGTGTTTTGTTTTTTTTTTTTTATTGTAGTCCCCTCTGCACTGAAGAAAGAAGATGATAGAAAAAATAATGTATATACCTGGAAATTGAAAAGGAATTACGTGAAGTGGATAAGAACTTTGCTTTGTTGTCTTCAGGAACAGTTTCTTAATTAGAGAACATTTCAGTGAAGCAGAAGAGAAGGCTGCTACCAATCATTTGTTCAGAAAATGTACTTTAATAGTCTATTATAGGAGACTATCAAAGGAGGACAAACTTCTGCTCTCACTGTGATACTGTGTTATTGTATCTTTGTCCCCTGCATTCTGTTCCAGTTTGCATTTGCCTTGGAGACATCGTGCTTTTTTGCCATAAAATACAGGAAAAATACAATAATGCTTCTCAGGGCATAAAATATAAGGGGCTACTTGCTGTACAGAAGGCAAGACAAGATTATCTTAGGCCATTAATTTTTACCCAGCACAAGGACAGAACTCAGCATAGAGAACATTGTGTCTTAACTGTACCAAAGCATCTCATTCTTTAAGGAAGTAAACTGTGTCACAGGCATGTGAGACTGAACTATCACCAGCGCCTGGAGACCCATGCGTGGCTAGCCCTCAATCAGGTGACATACAGGCTTGTGTTGTGGAGACAAAGGGAACCCTCAATGTGCTTCACAACTTTAATGAGGGTAAAATTTCTTCCCAAGTGCAAACCTGGCTGTTTACAGTGTGTTGAGAATAGTGTGCCAACTGGCATACCTGGAAAAAAGAATTCTTGTACCAACTGAAATGGAAAATGGACTGTTGCAGCCTGTTACATATTAAAGAAAGATGCAGACCATATATACCTGCAGACAGTAATGGGAGAAAGTATTGCTGACCCCTGCATGTGTGACCCAGTGTATTCATTGTCTTAAAACAGAGCTGCCAGTATTACGAGGATGATCAGGGTTTTGCAAAGCTGTCCTCTTTTCCTTGTAACCTCTGAAGGAAATGGGATGAACAGCATAAGAAAGGCTGCACTGGGTCAGGCCAAAGGTCTGTCTACCTTGGTATTCTGTATCACAGTGGCCAGATTTGGATGTCTAGGGGGTACTTAAGAACAAAAAAGTTACATGGTGATACCTCCCTCTTATATTCTCTTAGCCACCATGCCTGGACTCAAAAAAGAAACTTTCTTCAAGGCTGGAGAAAACTTTTGTGAACCTTTTAGCTATAGTATCCTGCAACTGGGTTTAATTATATTTTTAGAAAGACATATAATCTGACTTCAGAAACTTCAGGTAAGGATTATTATTATTCATCTTCCTTGGTAGTCATTTTTGTTATTAATTGCCCTCTTTGTTAGGAAATTGCATCTTCCCTTGGAATAGTTCTTTTCCTAAATATCCGCATTCTGACATTGTTTCTTGCTATGATTTTTTTCAGCCAGGCTGAAAAATCCTATTCTTCCTTTACAACCAGGCTTCTTTGTTGTGTATAACTAGCTATACACAGTCAACGAGTACTTGTGCTCCATTAACCCATGTAAGTCTTTTTTCATAAGCTTCACAGTATAGAACTTGTCATTCAGCCTTTTAATTCCGCTCCTGAATGAAAATCCCCAGTATTCCACGTTCATCTGCATTCAGTTCTAGTGTCTACACACAGAGTACTCTTTACAGAAGCAGGAAAGCTTGCTTCCCTGTTGCTATTCAGCCTTCATATATTCATATAGCCAAACATCATGTTAGTCCTTGCTGTCCAAACACTGCCATAACACTACCATAAAAGTGATATTCAGGCAGCTGACTCTGAATCTAAAGTTCTTATAGCTGCCTTTCAATGCACAGACTCCCAGAAAGTAAGAAGAATCTTCATTTTTTATTCCAAAATGCATTGGTTCCTTTAGCTGCGTTACAGTGCAATTTTGGACTAACAGTTCTTATAATTCATAATACTTAACAGCTTAGTCTGTTTGGTTTTATCAGAAGAGGGTCAGAGATGGCTTGCCTGTGTAGTAGAAAGTCCTTTATGGAAGTGGAAATACTAGGTAATAAGGTGTTTCTCACCTTGAGCAGATGCTCATAAAAGCTGGAAGCTAAAGACAAATGAATTCAAGTTAGAAATAGCGCGTGAGCTTTAAACAGTGAGGACAGATTAACCATTGGAACAAAGCACTGTGCAAAGCAGTAGGTTCTGTATATCTTGAGGCTTCAATTTGAAGATAGCAGAATCTTTTTGGAAAGACTGTTATAGGCAAATATAAACCGTTGAGATAAATACAGAGGCATCTAAAAGATGAATGGTCAGTTTTACAGGATGAAGGTCTCCATGAAAGTCTCCGTGAAATGATAGTTGCTTCTGGTTTAGAACCTTGGAGGAAGAAAGCAGACTTTTTTTCCTACATTGTAGAGAGCTGTAGAAAAATGGGAAGTGTTTTGGCAAACAGAGCAAAGTCATGGTGGTGGATGTTTTATGGTGTTACCAAAAAGTTTGTCATGAAATTTGCTTGGTAAGGTGAGGGGAGAAAAAATTTACCTCTGCCAACTGAAATGAAGCATTATTTCTGCATGCCTGTTTATTTCTGAGTAGTATAATGATACACAGTTGTGCAGTCTTGAGATACGACATGATCACTCAGTTGAAGATCCTCCTTGGTGAGGATTTCCTCATTCTTGCTGTGCTGGCTGCCAGACTGCTTCTGTTTCAGGGTGGCATTCACCATGTGCATGCTTACTTTCAGCAGCTGTCTCAGTTCTTTTTCAGCTGTGTGAACATTGTATGTGAGTTGGAAACAAGTGAGGGAAGATCATTGGTGGGCTTATTACCTTGATAGGATACTTGCCAAAAAAGCGTGCAATATCTTTCTTGCCTACTATAGCAATGGCTTCTTTTCTCTTTTGTGGCATAAAAGGAAGATGCCTCCCTGTAGGAGTGCCTCTCTGGTGGCCTGTAGCTTTCACTATCACACCAAAAGAGCATGATGGAAGGCTTCTCCCTGTGGAAGAGTTCTGCTGCACTCCTCTGAGAGGAGAGGGCATGACTGGAGGAAGCGATCTTCTGGGAGTATATTCTCTAACATTTGGGAGCAGTGACCTTGTAGAATGCAGCTTTAAAATACATCACGCTGTCTTTGTTCCAAAATAAATGTAAAATTCCAGTGAAGGAGTAGTACCATGTTTGAATTGTTGCTGTGATGATCTTTAAGATCCCTTCCAACGTAAACCATTCTGTGATTCAAATCCCAAGCCCTAGACAATAGCGCTAATGTCTCATGCTAGCATCTTTTGTTGTTGCCCAGAATGGCGTGGTGCCATGAACTGAGACTGGTCTGGCCTGACATGAGCCCCTAGGCACTGCTGAAGCCTTTGAATTTTCTTTCAAGCCTGGCGACGCCAGTTAGCCAAAGCCACCATCAGTTTCATTCTAGCTTCCTTCTGTCGCAGACAGCTTGCCTAGAGAGAGTTTGCAAACAGGTCTGCTCAAAACCCTTAAAGAGCAACATTGTACATGTCGCAAATCTTTTATGTGGTCATAAGATTTAACTGTTTAATAGGTATTGGACTCTGGATTCTTAGGACTCTGTTTTGAGGGTAACATGTAAATAAGATTCTTGCTTGTATTCTTTTGTCTTAAACATATTCTCTGAACAAGGGTCTTACAGAATCTCTCTTCTGATTATGGAAACTGGAAATACAACAATTCTTTAATAAATTGATTTATCTGATACAAAGCAAACTGAGTTGAGAGTGGGGGAAGAGAAGGTTCAGTGACATCCATGTAGACTTACAGAATTGGAATGTCTATAATCTGCATGCTTCCTTGACTGTTTCCTTAAATATAAACTGTAACCCGAGGGTCTGTAGGGAGTTACTATGCTTTTTTTCCTTTGAATTGCAAACTCAAGTGAAGGATTTGAGGTAACTCATCATGTCCATTCTTTGTTTTTTCTTTTGCAATGATTTTTTGTTTCCCAATTTGTTATGGTGTCATCTCTAGGCAATTGTGATGCTCCCTATTTCGAGTTTGAAATGATTCCAGAGTTTCTTAAGTAGGCTTTCACTTCCAGGTCACCACTTCAGATCTGCCCAGTCCCAAAAAGGATTTCATTTAAATGAGCAGGTGAGTCTCAACTGATATTTTAATGGATATCTATTCATTTTGCCAACACTAACATCCTTTTAAGATTGATTGGCATCATTCTTTGCCATCATCTACCATGGTAGCAGTAGCTTCAAAGATCAAATGAGCAGTGGACTTTGAATTTTATCTTGCATGTATTTGTGTCCCCAAATTGATAGCTGTGCATACTTCTGGAAGGAACAAAACAGAGCTCTCATTCCTGGGAACAGTTAATGTAAAAAATTGTCAAAAGTTATAACCCAAGCTGACTGAACACTTTTAAACAAAGATCAAAATCCTTTGGAAACTGCTTCAAGTTCTCAATATGATATGTGGGTTGTTTTTTTTTTTGCTTGTTTTGTTTTCCAGTTTTTAAAACATGATTTTCCTCTCTCATCTGCAAGCCACACCTGTGAGAACTGAAAAATGTTTCTGGTGAAATCTGCTCATTTTTCTTGGGAGGAAGGAGAAAAGAGCTCTTAAGAACAGATTCTCTTATAGGAATTGCCCCAGTTTGGCAAACATGATCAGCTGTGGATAACAGTCAAAATGTAGTCAGATGTTCAGGCTTCCACCTACCTGTATTTTTTTCCTTAGTAATGAAGCATTTCATTTGATAATTGGGGTATTTCTTATTTCTCTTTTTTTTTTAAGCTGACTTCTTTTGTTGTTGTTTTGTTTGTTTTCATGTGCCCTTAATTTTACATGCAAGGACTGGGAATTTTATTAGTTCAGTTTGAAGAGCTGGTGGTAACTTCAGAAGCAGGGCTGGCTGTAGGGTCCCATCAAAGTGGTGGCTTTTATCTACCACTGGTGTTTTTCACAACATGCTTGTTTCATACTTTTCCAGCTCAGAGAATCAACTGAAACTACAAATGAATACAGGTAGACATACTATGTACTAATGGAGGATTTCACACACCTAAATAAATGATAGTTCAAATCTGGGAGTACAAGACTTGTTCTCTACCAAAGTCACACAATTTTCCAGTAAGGGCAGATACTTGATACTACTTTTTAATAAAAAAAAAACTATTATAGAGTTTCAAAATACTAAATGACATTCATTTCATTCAATCCTACTCGGGGAGCAATGGGGATGTATCTAAAGACGAGAACAAGAGGAGATCTTAGGCACATTTTAGTCAAGAGGTGCTGCCATTAGGAAGATGAAATGCATGGATTTTGCAAAACACTTTTAAAATCGCAATGTATTGGAAGAGCTCTAGTTGGAGAACTCTTACTTCCTGAAAGGTTCACCAGCATAGCCTTAAAGTGTTCTTCATCCTGCTTCACCACATAGTCTGCAAATGTGTGGACTTCACCATCAGTCCCCCTGTCCCTGGGGAAACATGCATTCCCGTTTTGAGAAAGCCAGAGATGAAGATGCTCTTAATGCTGAGCGTTGTGTGGTGAGTGAAAGAAATCCTGTGACTTCCTTCCTGGCTGTCCAGTGTTACCACAAAAGGTCCCTATAGAAATGAGAAGCAAGTGGAGCCTTTTCTCCCTTGGTGGTCCTTTTGGGTACTGTGGAGACGGCTGGGAGTGGGAATGTGGAGTGCAGGGGCTGATTCCCAGGACCCACAGGACAATGAGGGGCTGCCATTGCCCTGCACTCAACCAGTGCAGGGGCTGCCACGGGGCTACCCTGAAGCAGGTGACGTTTCCTGAAGCAGGTGACGTTTCCCTCCTTTAAAAACAAATCAATAGGGATGCTGCGTGACTCCAAAACACAAGCTTCCTAGGTTTCCATTTATTTAGACATTTAAGCAAGTACATTGTTTAACAAAAGAAAGAAAAAAAAGTGGAAAATTTGTGCTCCTATGACAAACCATGCTACAATTCCATCAATCCTTGTTAGTGTCTTTGGGGTGCCTCCTGCTTATGGTAGCTTAGAATGTTAATGGATTTATTTATGTGCTAGGCATTTGGATATTATTGTCACGCTTTATAGATGAGGAGTTTAAGTCAGAATGACTGAAACAAAAACTAGGGATTGTCTCTGAATTTGCGGGGCCCAAGATGAGATACCAAGGAACTGGCAGTTTGTTAGTGGCTTACTTTGTAACCTTTCGCAGATTCAGATCACATTTCCTGCTAACTTCCATAGCAGCTATGAGTGCTCAGAGCTGCTAGAAATCCAACCACAATGCACCAATGCGGTGAGGAACTCTGCGTTCTCTTGCTTCTCGGGCATCAGAGAGGTGGCAACAGGCAGGCATCTCTCCAGGGCTGGTGGTCACTTGCTTTCACCACAAGAACTTTGTTTTGACAGTTTCCTTCTTTATTCTTTCTGTCTTTAGCAGCAAATAAGTCAGACCCCCATTCCTTCAGTTCTCAGCCCTCGCCTCCCCAGAGGTGTGTGTTCTGTGCTCTGTATGAAGCTGGAGTCTCATAGAAAATAAACTGCATGCTCATTTGATTTGATGTTATTGTAACGTGTTTGTGCATAGGGATGAATTAGGATGGCAGTTCATTTCTTCACCTTTGAATATTTGTATCTGTAACCAGATGTGTGTATGGGTATATATACATATATAAAATTTATTTTTAAGCTAGGGATTTTTGGTATGTATTCACTTTGTCTTGGGGTTTCCTTATAAGATATTTTAGCTTCCCAAAATATGCTTTCTCTCTGGAAATGTCTACGATTCCTGGACTTCAAAGGAATTGAAAAGAGAAGGGCAGCCCAAAAGCACAGTGTCATAGAAGATCTGCTGTGAAATAGCTTGTCTGCTACTACTTGAGAAAGAGCAATAGGTATGTGAAAACTTGGTCTGGAGCAGTTACACATCATATACTTTTACCTGAACACCATGGGATGATATGACTGTTGACTTATGTCTTGCACAGACATTTCAAGTGTTACCCTCTGATTCTCTTCCTTAAACTCCAAAGCAATGACAGTGCAGAAACCCTAGCTGTTTTTTAACAAATGATAGGCTGCCTGTCAGTGCCCAGTTCAGCAGAGAGTTAAAATATCAGAAGTCTTGGTGCATATTTTTGCCCTAAGGTTACAGACCATCTTTGGAACCAGAATCAATTATCTGACTGAGCTGTATCAGAAGGAAGTGGAAAGGTATTAAGAAAAACAGTATTAACTTCTCTGTCCTATATTTTGTTCTGTTCTCTCCTTTGACTGTCAGGTTTAAATCTTGTAGAGAAACTAGCACTTTTTTTTTTCCTTTAAAAACAAACAAAGCAAACAAACAAAAAACCACTCTTCTCCAAGTGTTTGTAGGATTCTTGTGTCAGACGTGGTTGATGGGCTCTGTTCACAGCTGAATACCCAATTCCTGATGTAAACAGATGCCATTAACCTGAAGATGAAAATCAGAATGTTTGAATTTCCAGAAATACCATCTTGAGATGGGACAAGTAGCTACAGCTGTGGTATCCTTATTCTTGCTATAAAGCACTGTGGACCACATCATCCCTTGCTCACGTGCTGCACCTTTATACCTGCTCTAAACAGGCACTTTCTAAGCAAAGTGCATTTTTTGCTCTACAGAAGCATAAAAGATAACACATGGTATGTTGCTGTACACCTTATCCTCTCTCTGCTAGTTGCTGTGGGTAAAGCAATGATGGTGCACTGCTGTGCGACTCAGACACAGCTCTGCTGAAAACCACAAATTGCTTTTGGGTAAGCTACATCCCACCTGTATGTATACTTAAATGTAACTGTGGTATTTGTTCATGGGAAGAACTTAAATGCTTATTACAAAGAGCTGGGAACTGAAAGCACCATACCTGGTGTGTTCAGAATGTGACTACTCTGTGATTCTGCAAGCACCTTGAGTGTTTGGGGTATGGACATGTACAACTTCTACTGCTTGTCACTGAACCGCTGGTAATGGAAAATTGGAATACAGTGTTCCCTGGAGAGCTTGTCTGTCACGGAGCTCAAGAGGTTAATATGTAGTTATGTGATGATACTATAATTTTATATGCATCTGCAGATACTGGTAATAGACATTAAAGTGGGCATTTACATCCTTATTATGGGTCAGTACTTGATGTCATAATAAAAAAGTCACATCAGAAAAGTATGGGATAAAAATCTGATTATGCCCCTTTTGGAGTGTAAATGGCTTTAAAATTCAAATTGTCACCTGATGGGAGGATCAGGAAAGAGTCAGAACAAGGGCAAAGGGGTGAAGCTGTGAGACACAAGGGGCAGGATAAGGAGGAAAAAGACGGGCTGGACTAGGCCTTTGCTTGTGCAGTTTATATCCATATGAATACTATATCCCATTACTTAAGCTCTTCATGTCATCTTATTAAACATAAGCTTGAGTGAAAGGTGGACTTTGCAATGTGATGTGAAGGTCAATAGACTCCAGATCGTCTGTCTTTCCACAGAGTGCAAATCTGGTCAGTGTTGGTGAGCCTAAAACCTCATGTGGGTTAATGCAGGGTGTTCATTTGAAAAACAACATCATCAAAACTAATAGTTTCCAAGGTAAGGCAAAAGTTGAAACTCTCTCTTGAGGCTGTCCTCAATAACTCTACTAGTAACTACGCAAATACTGGCCCAGAGCCTGAGGAAAGAGATGGATACTGAGGGGGACTGAGAGACAGAATAGGGCAGTGTAGGTTAAAATCAACCTAGAAGTACAGCGAGGACTGCAGCAGCACGTGATATGGGCTGCGTATGCAGCTGGATAGATTGGGACAGTAAGTTCAGCTGCAATGCACTCAGAGGGTTTCCAATATCTTGATTGTGGGAGCTGAAACCCTACAGTGTATAGAAACTTGGAAAGGTGTTGACCTTCCATTTTGCTGCTACTTTCTTATCCAAATAAGTCCTGCAAAGTCTTCACAGTTGACTGTAATTTTAGGGACATTATATTCTTCATTGAAAATATGGGTTGCAATGCCATGAGGTGAGGTAAACAGTTCGTCATGGCTGAAAGGGGAAGCCTTCTCCCTCCATTTCCACTCCATTGTCTTCCCATGTCTGGCTGTAGTATCCTGCTGCTTACCTTGCACTCCTTGGACCTCTTTGATTTGTGTCAACTCCCTAGTAGAAGATAAACTGAAAGAAAAACAAAAACAAGCAAAAGAAAACTTGTTCTCTGCTGGTTTAATCAGTTGATTTGGCTCAACTGATATGTGTGAGGGGTGTCAGAGGCAGCGCAAGGTGTGAGGGCAGGACTGGGGCTTGGGAGGTTGGTGGGCTGGGGGAAAAGCCTGGGAAAGAATGCTCTGAAGGAAGGAGACCTACCCAACTGACAGCATCAAGCTTTCAACTTCGGCTTAATCGCTCACAGACTTGTGCCCACTACCCCACATTCCCTAGGGATTCAGCAGCTCATGGCAACGCCATACAGTCCAAGGCTGCAAGAGGTGTTTTGCAGGGGCTGTAAAGTCACATGCAACTGCCTCACCAGGAACTGTGTGCTCCTCTTCTCCCAGGTGTTCCCTATGGGTTTTTACACCATCTTTAACTGAAGTAAGAAGGGACGCTTCCTGTGAGATAACTATATCTGCTTCCTAAAAAAGGGACCATGGCTGGAGGGAGTTTGTCTGCTTTAGAGAATCCAGAGTGTCCTTCAGGTGGATCTCTTCCTTGGGGGCTGATTTGTTTATCTGTGTGGAGTAATGGGTGATGGGGCAAAGTGATGGAAAACACTTGGCATCTCTCTGAGCTAAGAACATGTGATAAGAACCAGCCTTTCTGGTGAACGAGAATGTTACTAAAGAAGCCTACTGTCATTTGCAACAGCTTTCACTAGAGGTACTGAAATGTTGTGGCCCGCAAACAGCATGGCCCACGAACAGCATGCTCCACAGTGTTCTGGCATGGGGTGTAAGGCAATTTTCTCAGGAAAACAAGAGGTGCAGAGAAGTTAGAACTTTGCAAGGGTTGCAGAGAGAATCTGCGGCAGGCCCAAAAGGATTTTGAAATTGCCTCTGTAAGGGCTTTGTATTTCTGTGTCCTTGCACTACGGGGACACAAAGAACACTCACTCCAAGAGGCTGTCCCTTCCGTGGATCAGTCAGATACTGAGCAGGCTGGTGGCAGCCAGTCAGCTGCTGAGCAGAGGTCCATTCAGCGATTAGCAGATCCTGGTTTGTGAATGGCCATGTCACTTGGCTCAGATGGCTTTTGGCTGCTGAGAGAACAGGGATGGAGAGCTCCATCCCTCTGTTTGCAATTAGTGTTCGTTATTAAATGCTGACAGTGTGTTCTCTCGTCTCATGTATCTGGTCTTTGTTTACGCACTGGATGTTGGCGCAGGCTTCTGTGCTGTAATGTCTTGCATTAGCTGCTGTTGAAAGAAGTCCAAGGAGCAGTGTGCTTTGAGGAGGACAGGAGGGTGTCTTGGCACAGAAAAAGCAGGAGCAATTCTGAGGGAAGGATGAAAATGGGTTTAGTTAAGTGGGAGGCTGGCAAGGAGCAAACAGCAGAGTCCATGCACATCTCTGCGCTCAAATGTGATGCCAAACTGCTTGATGGGAATGAGGAGCTAGCTAGAGGGTGTTATTGAAGGCAGGGAGGTGAGCTAGCCATGGAAATGGTTTGGCAAAGGATTCTTTTAGCAGACAGGTGGATAGGTGGTGGTTGAGGTGTAGGAAGTGTGGGACCTAGAGGATGAGACTACAGTTGCTGGAAATGACCAGGGTAGAGGGACATACAGAAATGATAACAGAACTCAAGCTGCACGTGGAGGAGGAAGAGGAAGAGATTAAAAGCAGAGAGAAGCATGGAAAAAAATGAATATGACCTCTGGATCCCTAGCTGGTTTGGAGGGCATCATAGGTGTGAAGGACAAGAGAAGGGCCTCTGTTCCTCCCAAGGGGGAGAGGAGACTGATTCCATTGCACAGCATTTACACAGCACCTAGAAGGTCTAAGGCAGAACATCTGGGCTAAATACTAAGGCATGTGTGATGGCTGCAGCTCCCTGCCCCCTCTTTGCAATGCTGCAACAGCATGTGGGACACCAAACAGTCTGAGTTGGCCCTTTTGGAGGTCAGGTCTTCCACCTGTCTGTGAGAGAGAACTTGTATGGATCAGGAGAAAATGTGCCAGTATGGGTACAGTTTGGTTATGAGAAGGCAGCATCTTGAGAGCTCTTTGTCACCTGCAGCCCATCTGCTCAGAATGGCTGCAAGGAATTATTTTAAGATCAGAAATAAAAATAAAGGAGTCAATTTTTCTCCAAGGCTGGATACCACCTCTGCCACTTCTCTTCTTCTCCTGTCCTTTCTTCAATAAGGAAGTGAAACATTAACTGGGAATAATTAATGCAGCTTCCTGGAGTGTTACTTGAGTAAAAGACTTGGCATGTTTCTTCATGCAGTGGGAATGGACAGGGAAGGGTGTCGTGAGGCCAGGTTTGTCTCTGTTGGATGCACTCACTCACTGTTAACCTGTGGCCTGGCTGCTCACAGGCTGTCTTTGCCTGCCTGAGCCACATTCCCAAAACACAAGCGGCTTCAGGCATTGCACAAACTAGAACCTTGATGTTCCCTGGTCTCCAGGAGTGGAGTGGGATGAGTAGGATTATCAGGTACTATTTATTCCTTGCTGGGGTCTGCAGTGTGTGACTGCGTCTCTGTGTATTGCCTTTTCATCCTGTGAATAATTCGGTGGAGTCTCTGCAAGCATCTCTCCAGAGTATCTTTAACAGCACAAACGACTGCTGCTAGTTATTTTAGATATTTTGGATACATAGCTCTGGCGATCCAGAGCTCACTTGTTGGAGCAAATTGAGGTCGTTGCTACCAGAAGGATACTTTGCTCCAGTCACTGCTCATCTAGCCCACTTCAAGTGAGCATCTTTCTTTCCCCATCTCTTACTTAGTCTTTCCAGGTCTTCCCATCCCTCTGATGTTGTTGTGCCACAGCTCCTCTCCCATAGCCCACATTCAGGTGTGGCTGTTTAAAAGCAATCACTGTCAACATTTGTCATTAATCTGTTTCCATTTTTATTTATAAAAGAAAGAGAGAGAGAACAGAACAGCAGCAGTAGCAGGGCAATTGCAGATGAATAATGAAAGGATTCATCATAGCCATACCAGGATATATATATTTTTTGCAGCCAAGCGAGACGGATTCCCATCACAGCTCGGGGACTCGTTCCACACAACCACTCATCTTTCATGCTGGGGGGAAGGGAAAGGTGGAGACAGTGTCATTATGGATGTAACAGGGCTCTGAAGTGACTGGTCAAGGTTGCTGCTTCAGTCAGAAGGAAGCTGCTTACAGGAATTTTCTCTCCACCATGCATTGTTTGTTGCCTGGCAAAGTGGCTGCCTCCTACAGCACGCTGCCACTTGAGAAAGCGGGGGAGGCTTAAAGTTTGTTAACAGGGAAACTTGCTCAGTGCTCAGATCACTAAAGAAGGACAAGATGACCAGTGAGGAAATATCAGGAGTGAGAAACTTGTCTCAGAAGGGATGAGGGACACGCTGATCATTCTTTCTCACCTTTTTGTCCCTTGAGCCCACCCTCACATTCACGGTCATATCAGCAACCAGCTTTCAGCTTGCCCGGTTCCCCCCCTGCTTTGCAAATCTCTTTGCCCTGGTGAGCACAGACATTTTTTCTTCTTGTCCACTTTTATCATGGTGGAGGAAAATTGGTCACATGGACAATGCTGAAATAGTCTGGAGTCCTGAAGGCCAGAGGAGAAATAACTACCATTTTAAAAAGGAAAAGAAAAAAAAAAAAAGCCCCAACAGGCCTGGTCGATTAATATGTGCATTCAAATCCCAAAAGATGTTCATATTCTCCTGTCTGCCATGTCCAGGGGAACCAGGCCATGGTCATCCTTTGAGGGTGCTGCTAATGCTTCAGTACTGGTTGAGCTCTGCATGTGTGAGCGCACACAGCTGTGGGGGTGATGTCCCTCAGCAGCTGAAGAAAGTCTCACCCTCCAGCCCCCTTGTGTTTGTGGGTAGGCGATCCAGAGCAATGCCGTTGCCATCCGAGGCAGAGGTGGGCTGTGCTGAGTAAGTCTCAGGGACACAAGTGCATTTACCCTGTCTGCTCCTGCATTTTTGGAAACAGCCTGAGATTTGACCATGTATTTTTTATCTAGGGAAGACCTAAAGCAGGCTGGGTTACTGGGCAGAATGTTCTCATTTTCACATGCTGCAATGACCTGTTTTGCTGGTTATCATTTCCACTTCCAGTTGCAAGAGCACATTATCCCCCAAAAGGTACAAAAGACCTTATCCCAAAGGATTGTGTATTTGTTAGGCCTCTTGGTATCCTGGAGTGCTTCATGCACCTCTGGCAAGGCAGTAGCATGAGGGCATTCCTGTATTAAATCCTTCCTCCTTTTAATTGAAGCGTAAGTGCCACTGGAGCTGATCCCAGCTGGATGGGATGGTGCAGTCGATACCACAGCTGAAGCAGTCTCTAACAGAGGAAGACAAGCAGTTATGTTCCTTTGTTGGGTCCGTAGGGCTGTCACCTTGGCAAGGGGGAAAAGAGCTCTGATCTTTTCTATTGCAGACCCTTCTTTTAGTGCTCTCTTCTTTCCTGCATAAAATTCCTGCCTTGCCAGAAGTAGAGGGATCAGGGGAGAGGTACATGTTTCTCATGCTGTCCCTCCATTTCCCTTGTGTGCTCAGGGGATGCAACACAATGTTTAGAAGCTTAGACTCAGTCCATGTTTTCTACCACTCCCCTTCCAACATATATCTCCCTTTGGGAAACCATTTGGTCCATTTCCCCATATCCTGGCACAGGATTATGACAGATGATTATGAACTGTCATTATTCAGTTTGGCTACATGATCCAGCTCCATTCAGACATCCTACTAGATCTAAATTCCCATCCTAATAATTATCCTTGGTCACTCAGCACTGAGACAGGTTTTCCATTGAATATGGAAACCATCATGTGTTCGGGCAGTACCATAGGAAGAGAATTCCACACAAAGTCCTTGCTTATTCCAAAAAAGAAAGGTTGTTTCAGCCATGATAGGTCTCATCCTTGAACAACTGCAGAAGTTGGTTCATATACAGCCTATGGCTAATGGCTTCTTACCTGGAGGTAAGATCCAGGAGGATCTTACTTTTCTATGCTCATAGAAATAGGTCACTAAAGGTGTTTTTGCTTCTGTTGAGGCAAAATACTGTTAATACTAATGGTTACCTCCCGGCCTTGCTTGCATGTAGCCAAGTGCTTGGACATTTGGAAAAAAATAAAAAAATAAATCAGATTACTTGCACCTGTAGCGTACACTTAAAAAAATGGGTTGAAGAGAAGTCTTGGGCAGTTCTGAAAATGCTGTGCACTTTCTCTTTTATTTGTGGGATTATTGATTATTAATAGAAAGCTAGCTTTGTCACAGCCTGGGAGATTACCTTGCTTCTTACTGGTGCTTTCCAGGTAGATACAAATTCTTGATGTGTAATAAATATATAGTATCATGTCTGTGGAGGAAAAAGTTCCCTTCTGACTCCAAACACCTTAGCAGTTGGTTTAAGAGATCTCATCCCTCCAGTCACTTTCATCTTGGTGATACCTTTACTGAATTCTTTTATTTCAAGTGATAGTTTTTAGTGACTCCACATAAGTGACAAGTATGGGGCCTTCATTGTTTGGCCTCCATAAGATAAGGTCTAGGTCCCTTATCTTAAGGGACCTGTCTAGGTCCCTTATCTTCCTCCCAAATGCTCCCAGCCAAACCAGGAGCTACTCAAAGAGTATTTTTCTGTTATTCTATAGATGTGGGTGTAGTTGCTGTATTCCATTGTAGGTTGCAGTTTCTGGGCCCTGCCATGTACCCACACACGAGTACAGGCTGTAGAACCACTGTACAAGATTAAACATTTAAAGAGGAAGACCAATTTGCTATCACAGGGTATCACTGAGATATTTCATGTTTAAATAATAAAGCTCAATTTTCTTTAGCCTCAAACAGTCTGTAAAATATCGCAAGCAAGAAAGTCATAGCTCTTGCTGAAGGCTTGTGATGCAGCATACAGACTTTTACTGGAGCTGTCTCCTCCCGGCCATGTAAGCTCTTCTCAACTGGAAATATTTAACACCCTATAAGTTTCTGATGTGTTCTTTAATATATTGGTGATCTCGGTATTCCCTAAGGGTCCTGAAATTATGAGGATATAACCAGGTGCAGGTTTGCATAACCTGCTTTGAAATGCTTCACTCCATCTGATGAACACTTGGGTTATCTTAAAGTTTTCATGGTAAGCATGCAAAGAAATCTGCAGTGTCCAGTGAGTGGTGGCTAAAGAACTTTAAATTCCTTCAGCAAGGATCATGTGAAGAGGGTTCACTGGGTGGCCTCCTGGAAAAGTTGTGCTTATATTTGGGAGATGTAAGTACGGAATGTTCTTTCAGCAAAAAAATCCATCGACCAAGGTGATACCCTGAACTGCTGTAGCCTGGAAGATCACTGTAAACTCACTTTCTATAGTTCTATGGTCCCTAGAAGGTTCTGGTCAATACTGAAGTCCAGCTGACTCTGATGCTTTACAGACTTCGAATAGGAGCATTTACTGTCCAGAGAATATACTTGTCCAAGCAGAGATGAGGTATGGACATAGGCCACAAGCAGTAAAAAAGAGGAGGGGCAGGATGATACACGATCTGTGATGACATCAGTGTGAAATAAAATGGCAAAAAAAGAGAGATTGCTGAATTGTTGACAGGTCCTTAATTTTCAGGACCTGAGCCAGGATACCAGCGAAGGCACATTGAAAGGCATCAGGGAAGATGTGTGTCTGAAGGCATATATAGGCAAGAAGAAGAGGAACCAATATATTAGGTAGATGTGTTTGGAATAGAGATTTGTTTGGGAAGCAGAGCCCACACTTTGGAGATGTTATCAGAGAAATATGATTTGGATTGAAAGCTGAGTGAATTTTTGTTCTTTATATCACCTTACCTTGTTATCTACTGTGTGTATTTTTTCATCTCAAAAGCCAGACCGCCCTGCTGACTCTGTGCGTGCTTTTAGTTCTCTGTCTGCCCTACCAAAGCAGTGGGAACCAGCTGGAGAATGGTGTCTGCCTGTCCCAAAACTTCCTCCCTTGTGCTCTTTGCTCCTGTGAAAGAGGTGTAAGAGGAGACCCACACTCAGTATAGATGCACTTCTGAATCGAGGCCTCAGCTGGGGAGATGTTTGACAGTGGCATGGTGGTAAGTGGTGTCCTGGTTTCTGCAGTCCTCATGCTTTGTGCTCCCAAGCTATGTTTTCAGCGGGAGGATCCCTTTCTCTAACAGCAATCTAAGAGGCCAAACAAACTGTTACCTCTGGGAATAGTCCTTCCCGGGCTAACGCTACCAAGTGGACAGAGGTAGTTCAGCAGCGTGTTCCCTGGATGGGTCATCCCCCCAGTTGCTGCTTCCCCAGGGTTTCTCCAGCTGACTCCTTCCCATGTCTGATGAGATGAGTGCAAATCAGATATTCCCTTGCTGATTCTTGCAGCAATAAGAATTGAGGAGTTGTAATGATTTCAGTCTACATCTACTTGTACAGATCTGGTTAAGGGCCTGAAGGCAGTGGTGACATCAGGGGCATAGAGCTGTTTAATCTTACTTCGCATAGGTCTAAAATGTTGCAAAATGATGAAAGAGTTGGTTCAGCTATTATTGACTGAAATAGCCATGGTGGCCAGCAGGCTCAGCTAAGCCAGGGCAGAGACTCTGGGTTCTATCTGAGGAAGCATTTGAACTCAAGGAGCCTCTTAAGGATTGCAGGTCTGGCATACGGGCCAGGCCCTCCACAAAGTGACTGTCCTATGTTTTGTTCAAGAGCACATGTCCCAGGTGCAGAAGTAGCTATTCCATTCATTACCAAAAGAAAAAACAAAACAAAACCAAACAAACAAAAACGCAAGCAACTTTTCTAATACATTCAACCTGAATACATAACATCAAACCAATATTAGCACCCCAATTTGCAAGGCAGGAAGAGAGGCCAAAGTGCAGCTATTTGCCCCCAGTTCCTATTAATGGAAGTTACCTTGCTTCGTTACCCCTTCCCTCTTGTCAGTTGCTGGGGTATTGAGGATGATTCATTGGCAGGTTTCTGGATGTCTCATCAGAAGTCAACGCATGACTGAGACAGTGAGACTGGAATCACCCCAGGACAAGAGGCAGACCTGCTCAAAGGTGCCTGTGCTGTATCCCTTTTGAGGATAGGTAGAGTTTCACCCTTTGTATTTGGAATTGTTATGGGGTCCTAAATTTGCACTGAAATTGCAGGGAGCAAATGTTTCTTCTACAGGCTCAGCTGAATCTTACCAGATACTCCAGCTCTCCTAAACAAGGCTGGTCTTTTGCTGGCCTGTGCCCCGAATCAGAAGCTGTAATGGGCATGTGTTACCTGTCAGTCCCTATATTTCCATGTGCCCCTTAGGGGAGTGGTGAAGGGAGGGAGAGAGCTGGGCTGCCTAGTTGACTTTGCATTTTGTTTTTTTTTTCTGTTTTTCTTTTTTTTTTCCATTGTTTTGTTTTCATTCTCTTTGCACGTGCCTCTAATTGATCTTGAAAAGAAGGGACAGTTAAAGAAGATGTTAAGGTGAAATGAAGCCGTAACTGTGACTGGAGACTTTTATTAAGTGTGGCAAAGTTCTCTGAGCTGCGTAGAAATTGTTTATTGATTTTGGTATGGCTGGGTGCTCCAGAGTAATCGCCTGCAGAACTGCTAGAGAGAGAGAGCAGAAAGGAGAGTGCTTCGCCAGGTCTCTGCTGCCTCCTGCCCCGGCTGCTCTTCCTCCCCCTGTGCTGGTTGTCTCCTCTTTAACCTGTAAATGAGCAGCCACAGCTGGTTAACTCTTGCTGCAGCTGCCTCCTGCACCCCAGTGCTGGGCTCTGCCCTCCTGCTTGAGAAATGCCTGGTGAGGGATATGGTGAGGGAGGAGATGACTTCAGAGTATGCATCATGCAGCTGAGGATGGTATTGCTGGGACTTCAGCTGCTATTTGGCTCTTCCACCTGTTGCTTGTTGCGTACAGGATCCTGTGACAGTCAGCAAGGTTAGTCATCTCGGAGCCTGCTTAACCATGGGGCAGGTCGGTTTTGTGACAGGGCAGAGACGAACATGTTCGTGTTTCTGGGTAGTGTCCAGGAGAGGTTTTGGCTAGTATTCCCTGCCTGCTCTCACATGCCATGCCGTCTCTGCCAAAATTGCAGGATGCTGAGGAAGGGTTAAGTGACTGTGTGCAGTGAGCCAGCCTGCCTCTCTTGTGCTTGTCTGCAAGTCCAGGAGAACATCAGCCCCTTCTGATTTTTCTTGTGCTTTTTGTGACAGCATTAAGGTGGCTGATGTCTGGATCATCAGACACAGAGCCCAGCTTTTATTGCTGTAATTCAGTAAACTGCCTTATACAAAGACTTCTCACATCACATCCGGGGAGTTTTATGCCATCATCCTGTTGGAGGTGGGGTTTCTGCTTGTTCACTTCCCAAGGAGGTGCAACACACCGTCCTTGCCACACTACTTCTTTTGCACAAGGGCAGTTTCAGTTTCAAGTTTCAGTTTTTTTGTTTTGTTCAGTTTTTGTTTGTTCAGTTTTTTTTTTTCAGTTTTTTTTTCAAGTTTCAGTTTTTTTGATGTTTCTTGTCCAGAGTGCTAAGACTAAAGCATGTTCCTAAAGTATAGCAGCCCTTCATTTCCAAGGAGGAAATGGAAAGGGAAGCAATTTTTTTGGCACTGATTGGCTAAGCGAGTGAACTCTCTGAGACACGTTGCACAGTCCTTGATACTCTCTCTTCTACAGGCAAGGTGCTGGTAATAAGATGGAAGTTTTATTTGCTCTCTCTCCATCATTCAGAGTGCTTATTTCTACCACGTAGTAGCATAGGTTGGTTTAATCTCCTTCCTTCTACAGAAGGCTTCAGAGGCCTTCTGTAGTGTGGTCGTTAAGTGGATGATATTCAGATGCAAATCTGTGTGGAGAGGAAAAGAGGACTTGTCTGCTTGTTAGGACTCCCTTAGAACCTGCTAAACTTTAGTAATGTCGGAAACTCTGGTGTGAGAAGAAGATGAAATAACAAACTGGGTTGCTTTCGTACTCACTTATTCTGTGTATAGGAGTGGAATTATGAAGCCAGAGTAAAGATAAGATCCTCTTTTGCATCACTGGGCAAAATTTTCAGGAGGCCGTGTAGATGCTATAAAGATCTGTTTTCTGCTTTGCATGAACATTATGTTTCTTTAATGAAAAAGCTGGGGAAATGTGTATTAGTTTAAAATTTAATTTCCTACAGGCCATAATGTTAATGGAAGGTAAAATATATCTAAAGTGTTGGCAATTTAACTCCCATATAAAGTGTTTTGAAATGGGATAAAATAATATAAATAAAAGTTTGCATCTACGTAGAGAGCTGACAAAAATGATACATGAACATAAGTGTTAGGAACAGCAGTAACAACTTCAACTCTGATCTTTTTGTTCTTTTTATCCTTGTAATAAAGTTCAAAAATTTAACTTACTGTGGAATAAGGACAATGAATTATGCTGATCCTGGCCTGTATACTTTGGCTAGGAGGTGTGAATGCTGTAATAGAATCTGTACCAGTCTGCGCTGGTACTTCAAAGCATATACTGTGTATGTACATCACGTAAACTTCTGTAATGCTTAGTTGCTTGAATGAACTAAGAAGACTGATTTATTCCCTCTCTCAAAAGAAAAAAAAAAAAGTCGTTTAGTTAAAGCTGAAAAACCTCTCGTGGCTTGAGTTCCCCAAATGCAAGTTCCTGCTAGTAATGGCTGTAGCTTTACTGCTCCTGTTGCTTGTTGGAGAGATTTTTGTGCCCCCACCCTTTGGAAGAACAAGCTGGCTTTAAATTCCTCTGTCCAGCACCTCAGACTGAAGGAGTTATTTTTAACCTGCCTTGACCTCTGCTTGAGCGAGAATAAAATAGGGATTGGGCAGAATATGACACAAATCAATAGGTTATCCCAACAGATGTGATCTTTGGCACCGTTTTGCCTTGGACACTTGGTGCAGTAACAAAGATAAATGGTGATTTGTTAACATTGTGATCTAGGGACTGGGTGGCTCAGTGGATCGTGTGGTGACCTCTGGCCTCTGGGTCTCCAGGCTCTGAACATCAAGATGAAATCTCATTCTGATAGCAGGAAGGGAGAAAAGGTCCACAAGGGTTGGGTGATTTTGGTTCAGTGCTAATCATAGTGCTCCACAAAACAATCCAGCAAGGACTGAATAGGCAATACCTCCTGGCAAAAAGAAGTATGAGAAATGAGCAGGAACTGCAGTGATAGGGAGCTAGTGGTCAGTTACCGTGGGCTAAGACTTGCACTGCTTTTATGGAGTGACACAGGAGCACTCAGAACGACTTTGTTTCTTAGCCAACCTATCAAAGAGGACTTGCGCTGGGGACTGCTTGTGGTAGCTCTCAGTAAAAGGGAAATTGGTTGTATGAAATCAGCTTCCCTTTCATTTTCTGGGACAGTTTCTGCATTTCTTTTGACCCTTGACTGATTACTGAATGACAGCAATGAGGGTTTTTTTGGGGAGCTGAGCTACTGGAAACAGCAAATACAACTAACTGGGCTAGCTGTGAGCCAGTCATGTCTCCACTGACCCTGTGCAATCTGTCCATATCTCCACAGAGCCCTGTTGCACATCCTCTGTAGACAGCTTTTAGTAAGTTCTCAGATGCGCACAGGCTGTCCTGCAGCAGTCCATGATGGTGTATTCTGCTCAGGGTGCAAACCACTTCCTGCAACAGAAGTTCATCCAGGATGTCTGCAAGGATTCATAAGTGCTCGTCCATGCTGTTACTAATCTTGTGTAAATGGGCCTAAGCCACAGTGAGTTCGTCTGCCTCGGCTGGTGTGTAATTCCCCTTACCATGTGGAGGCAGTATGCCAGTATCTCGTTCTGAAACCGAACCCTTCAACTTGGCTCTGGAACTCCTTACAGTTCTGCCTACAAGACTGGCACCCTGCTCTCAGGTGCTTTGCCGTGGTAAGTGTGTCCTCTCAGTCTTGAATAAGAAAGGGATCAAAAAGTTTGCACCTGCTGTGGGGCAGGTCTAATAACTGCCTTACTGATGCATGGAAGATGCTTACCTATTGCTCGTAATCTTTCCCATGTGTTAGATCCAAGGTTTACATGAGAGCTCATGTTGTGCCTGGGACTCCCAAGTCTGCCTCTGTGACAATCCCCTGCAGCATCAGTCCCACTTTGTACTTTGCACTGGGCTGTGCCTTGCTGAGTTATAAAGAATGATGTGAATTATGTGGTTGAGAGTAGCCTCTCTCCTCGTTTTTCTTCATCCCACCAATCTGTATGTTGTATGTAAACCAACGAGTTGGAGCTGCAGTGGGCCAAGGGAAGCTTCTGCTAGTTTCTCTGTTTAGTGCTGTCTTATCATTGACAGTTGCTCTTGGATCTCAAATGGGAAGCCAGTTTTTAATCCTTAGATTGCATACCTTGTAGGTTGCTCACAGCACATATTTGCTACTTGAGATATCATAGAAGGAAGTTAGAGGCAAAGAATCTTGTCCTTCATGTTCCCATCTTCATGAGCAGATGGTGGTGGGAGACACTGGTTCCTGACGACTTTGCCCAGTGTCTTCATTTCTTCAGACCAGGGCATATCTCTGTACCCTGCCCAGCTGCCTGTTCTGGCTCGCGCTGCCCCAAGCTCCTCATGATATTTGTTTCCCCAGAGACAGGAGATGCAGCCTGCCTTTAATCAGGAACAGAGATTGTAGCCCCCAGCTCTGTCCCTCTATTTTTTCCATGGGGACACAGATCTCCCTGCCATTCTTGCCTGCCAGACCTTGGGCAGGGGTCTATGTCCCTCTCCCCTGCAGCCCAGCCCAGAGCTTGCCCTGGCTCCAGGACGTGCAGAGCAGCATGCGCTGGGCAGACTGAGTGAAAGCAGCATGTCCAACTGTCCATGCCCCTCCAGCCAGCACACCACTGTCATCAGGCTGCCACTGCTGCCTCCTTCATGCCCCTGCCTCTCTGCTCTATGCAGAGTACATTTGGGGCTGAGCTTGTGGCTTGTATTGAACAGGGACAGCAGGGCGCTTGATGGGCCAGGAATGTGTTAGGACCTGCGTGCTGGGTGTGCAATGACACCTAAATTGGCTATGGTGGTAGCCTTGCTACGGATGTCCAGGTAAGCTGTGATAGCACTGCTCTCTTTACCTACCAGACCTGTCATTCTGTCTTAGAAAAAAAGACAGAAAGAAAAAAAGACAGAAAAAAAAATAGCTGTAGAGAGAAGGTAGCAGGGTAGCAGCCTAACAAGACCTAGTTTCCATTATATTTTTAGCCTCTGATTTTATTTTTCCCATTATAATTCTGAATTAACTGTTTCGTTGTTTTGTCCAGGCTGAGATCAAGCTTAACTGATCTAGAGTTCCCTTACAACATCCATTTTGTCCTTTTCAGAATATGGGAATTTCACTATCACTGCTTCAGTCTTTCCCTGAGTTTCAAGGAATTATTTTTTTTTTTTAAAAGTATTAAGTGAGATCACTGGCAAGATCTTTGGAAGTTCTTGGTATCAATTATCCTGCTACATCTTGAAAACCTCCAAAGATGGAGATTGCGCAGCCGCTCTGTACAGCTTGTACCAATGCTTGGCAGTCTTCAGGCTGGAAAAGCTTTTTCTTCTATTCACTCTGAGCCTCTGTTGTTTCCATTTATATCTGTTGTGTATTGCCATCCCACCAAGTACCTCTGCAAAGAGCCTGGCTCCACTTCTTGATAAGGTCCTGGCAGGTGTATTGAAAGTCTCCTGCTAGGTCCTCCAGGGACTTCTCCAGGCTAAACAAGCCTGGTTTCCTCAGTCTCCCCTTACAAGGCAAGTGCTCCAGCCTCCCTGAGCACCTTGTTTGCCTTCCGCTTAACTTGCACCAGTTTATTAATCTCTCTCTTGTACTGAGGCCCCTAAATCTGAACACCATATTCTAGACGTAGTCTGACAAGTGCCAAGCGAAGGGAAATTGACCTACTGGCTGCGGTCCTGTGAATGCAGCTCAGGATACTGTTGGCCATTTTTGCTGCCAGGGGATGCTTCTGGCTCTTAGTCAGCTAACTACCTACTAGGTCCCTAGGTCCACTTCAGCAGAACTGCTACCCAACCAGGCAGTCCATGGACATGGTACTGCTGCAGTGGATTATTTCTTCCAAGGCGCAGGACTTTGCATTTGTCCTCACTGAATTCCATAAGGTTCATCTTAGCCCAATTCCTGCAGCTTGTCTAGGCCCTTCTGGATAGCAGCCATGCCTTGAGCCATATTGACTGTTGCCCCCCCTCTTTGGTGTCAAGTGCAAACGTGACGAGACAAAGCACATTCTCATCCTCCGAATCACTCATACAGACTTCAGACAGGTCAGGTCCCAGGATACACCCTTGTGTACACCTTGTTACTGACCTCCAGATAGTATATAACCATTGCCCTCTGAGACTGATCATCCAGTCAGGTTTTAACCCATCTGATAGTCCATTCATAATAGTCTTATATCAGTCTTCAGACATTCTGGGAAACAGTGTTGAATGCTTTGGTAAAGTCAAGGTAAATGCCATCTATGTTTTTCCCCTTGTCCACAAACCTTGCCATTTTATTATAGAAAATAATCAGATTGGTCAGGCATGATTTATCCATGGAATATCCATGCTAACCCATCTCAGTCACCTTCTCCTTCATGTGCCCAGAAGTGTGTTCTGAGGGGACATACAACTACATCCTTTTCCCATGGAAACAGGTGAGGCTGACTGGCCCTTATTTCTTGGATTTTTGACCTCTTTTGAAAACTGATCAGAAGGAACCTTATATATCAGAAAGAAACCCATAGTCTGTAAAGTCCACTACTTTCAGCTGCTTTTTCCTTAGCTCACAGCCAGCACAGAGTAGCTGGTAGTGTGCACAGATAGGGTAGGAGAAAGCTTTCTGTCTGCCTCAGATTTGCTAGCAAGAGACGGGAGAAGCCATGAAGTGATGGGCTTAGACACAGGTTGGAGTGTAGGTGGGATCTCAGAGTTCGGATTCAACCGACATGGAGGTGTTAGTGGACAGGTGAAATAGAGCAAGGGGCAGAGCTGCAATGCTGAAGTGGAGAAAGCCTGTCACAGGCAGGCAGGTCCCAGGAGAGCATGGTGGGCAGGGCACATAATGGGTTTTCTTGTGAGCTGGCCTTTAAGCAACGGCTGATGAGGCTGAGGGTTTGCTGCTTGCTCCCTAATCACAGGTTCTGGCCAAGTATATTATTTCACTGAAACAAAGATCTTCGAGGGATTTGATTCAGGGTCTTTGAAGCCCTTTCACTGCAACTCCATGCAGCATCGCTCTGCCTCTCACTGAGGGAGAACTGTGCTCATGCTTGGGCACCTGCCCTTGTGTTGTCTGATCTGTATTTCTCGACTTTCCTAAGGAGGAAAACGGACTTGTACATGTTGGAAGGACACGTTTGCCCTGCTCCTCTTCCTTGACAGATGTTCAGATAAAAAATAAATTGTGGTGGTTTTTTTTGTTTTTTTTTGTTTTTTTTTTTTTCTTAGGGAAAAGAATGAGATAGCTGGAGCATTGGTCTCATTCTTCTCAAGACATATCTGTCAGCATTGTCGTTAGTGATCCACAGGCAGCTTAAACACAGTAGTTGTAATTGAAGCTGCAAAGTTCCTCTGGATGTTGAGAGCTTTCTACAGCCAGTTCCTTCCTGCAAGAAGTTTGGAGAGATAATTCCCCCATTGGCAGGCCAGGAACAAGGGAGATAATGCTGAGAGAGAGGAAGAGGTGGCCATCCAGAGCACCTCTTTTGTTCTGCTGCTGGCCTCAGGGCAAGAGGGCAGGTTTCAGCAGTGTCAGATGTTGCTTTGTTTTTGTTAGCTCACCTGTCAATGCGGTGGCCTCAGGTGAGTGAAGCAGCTCTGCTCAGAAGCCGTCCTACCCCTAGCCCTTTTCCAGAGTGCTCCCTTTTCTAAATGAAGGCATTTATCAGTGAGGGGCTTTCCATGGCAGAATGTGACTCTTACATCCTCTGGCATGTTTGCATGTGCAAATGCAAGTACCTTCAGCTACTACAGATACATTTATATAAATTCTTGAGCTCTTCAGAACGTACCTTTGTTTTTCCAACTCCCACTTTTGTGTAAGATAACATGAGGAGAAATGTGCTCAAGGGAGGCTGGAAGTAAGGGATAGGGATGGTGGAAGTATTTAGGTTCTAGTGGTGGAGGTATCTCCTTGGAAACTGAGGTGGAAAAGAGAAAGGAATGACATGGAGCTCTTAAGAGCAGCTAATGACATCTGTAAAGACAGTATGGAGAGTAAACCAGGTCAGGCAAGTGGTCTTAGCTTTCAGTTGCTGTTGCTTGCTCACTCACCTTTTTGTCTGATATTTTACATGTATCTAAGTGCTGGTGAAGCACTTGACTCTGCTGTATGAAATCCCATTAGCAGTGTTCATTTGTTCTCCAGATAGGAGAGGGAAGGAAACTGAAAACTGGTCAAAGGATGATCATCATCATAAAAAAATCTTATAAATTTGAGACAGAAAGATCTGGTTTTTGCCACTGAAAACGTGGTGAGTTATAGCCTGAAATGGCCAGTGAGGTGGGACAGGGATCAGCATTCAGCCTGGTATGATTAACCCTTTTCATTAGATATATGGAAGAGGAGGTAAACAGAGCATTAACTAAATCTACAGAGGATACTAAATTGGGAGCACTGTAACCAGTGACTGCAGTGTGGAGATGCCAAAGAGATTTGGAAATTAGAAACAATGGTAGGAAATAAAGGTCCCTGGTGCCAGGAAACATTCAAGTGAAAGCAAACCAGATTGAACATGATATTTGGAGAGAAGAAGCCTAAAAGTCTGTGGTGCCAGGAGGAGGTGCAGCCACACGAGGGTATTCGTTTGATATTTGGAGACTGGAAAGTTACTATCCATTGGGGGAATCCTAAGAATGTGCTCCTGGGAGAGAGAAATGAGTCTGACTCATTGTTTGTGGAAGTCAGTGGAAATCCTCCCAGAGGCTTCCATGAGGTTTGGATATGACATGCAGACTGTGTCTGACTGCTGATGGATGAGCCAGTGGGAGCATGGTCAGACACACTATGTGCATGCAGCCGAGTCAGTGGGCATGCTTAGGAGCAGGAGACCCATGTCCTCTGTAAGGAGCTCCACCTTTAGGGTGTCCTCAGGGCAATGTAGTTAATTAGAGGCAGAAGGGGTCTGAATGGGGGCCAGAGGTGGGATCAGAAGGATTTTGCTGCAGTGCAGGAGCAGAAGAATGTTGGGGAGTGAAACGAGTGGAATCTCTAACCAAATGCACCATAGCCGACCTGCTCTCACTCTCCCCAGTATTCCCTTCCCAGCATCTCCAGAGAGCTGCTCAAGCATGGCCATCCTGATCTACACCATGCCTGGGGAAATTGTTGTAGAGAAACAGAGGAGTGGGGAAGTAATGAAGGCAGTGCCAGGCAGGTGTAAATGTGAGTGAGCCAGGCTCAGGTCCGGGAGTTCCAGGCTTCTGTTGCGACATTGGACTCTCACTTTCAGTGTTGTCTATGTAGTAGTTGAGAGACAAAAGGGAGAAGCAGGGCTCTTGGAGGCTAACATTCACCCTTTGTGCTGTTGGGGAATCTGCCTTATTGTCAGGCCTAGATTGTGCTGGGCCATTGCTGCAGGTTATGCTGCCTCATGGCCCTGACATTCCTGTTTAGCTGGAACGTGTGGTAACTACGCCCCTACATTCCCCACCAGCTTAGAGGTGTCATCTCTGGACAATGAGGTGATGTGAGAGGACTCTGAAAATCCATCCCTTGAAGAGCAGGTCTGCATCTCTCACAGCTGGGTGCCAAAAGTGCTATGCTGCTCTGCGTGGGGACTTTCCAGTGAGCAGGGCCTTGGATGTCCCCAGAGGTGCTTGCAGCAGTGATGAAGTCTCTACACAGCCTTCATAGTGCTCCAGTGAGGCTGGCAGAGGCTGAAGGGAAGTGAACGAACTTTTCTTAGGGTGAGC
The DNA here is from genome assembly GCA_013399475.1 of Chauna torquata. Classification (NCBI taxonomy): domain Eukaryota; kingdom Metazoa; phylum Chordata; class Aves; order Anseriformes; family Anhimidae; genus Chauna; species Chauna torquata. The sequence continues at coordinate 159,885 of VXAL01016943.1, forward strand.
TTGTACTGTGCATCTCACCAGTCTGGAGACGTTCTGCTGTGCATACCCCATCCTAAGTGGAGCCGGGAGAAGCGAGAAGGTTAAAGGGAATGTATGTTAACTGTTTTCATAGGGTAGCATCAATCTTGATGCCACCGAATGTTGGAGCTGGCTAGTCCTGTGCTGTTACACCATGCGGGAAATGCTGTGTGCAAGAGGGGGGATTTCAGCTGTAGTGGGTTGTCAGTCTGTAAAGGTCAGGAAAGGGTGAGGCAGAGCTGGGAAAAGTTACCAGGGAGGGAAGATTATCATTTTTCCCTTTGATGGCTTTTTGTACCCTGCAGTGCTTTCCAGCCTGACCCCGGCAAGCTGGGTTCACATGGCCAGCACAGTTGTTCTGCCTCTGTGTAACAAGTCAGACTTATCTTCCTGTAGCTTCTGGTGTCCTCGCCTATCCCCTCATCTAGAGGGGCAGAGGATTTATACAGAGAGGAGCCATCCAGCACTTGAAATAAACCTAGGTGGGGTGAGATGTAGAAGTTATCACACCAATTTGCACAAATTATTTGCCTGCTCCTTTTGTGCTCTTTCCCAGGGTGGCTGATACGAGGTGCTCCAGGAGAGTTGGGTTTGGAACATGGAATTTGGAGGGTAAGTTTTGCTATTCCTGCTGGCTTGAGGTTGACTTCAGCCTCCAAGTGTGGGTATTCTTTGCCTTTTCTCCTAGAAGGTGGGTCCAGCTGGTGGTGCCTTGGCCAGCTTAGGCGACAGCTGTGTACAGTTCTAATCTTATTCTGTAGGAACTTTAGAGGAGATGGAAACAGCTGTTATGTCAGCACACGAAACCTAAAGACAAATCAGGCACTTCTGCCAAGGTGTTGCCACCCAACTGGTTCATACAGCCTGTGGATGGCTTCCGCAGCTGGCATCCAGTCGCTGATGTTACAGCAACTTAATGGTTCCTGTTAATGGTTACACCTTTATTCTCCAGTGTGCAGAGTCCTATCAGCTTATGAATTTTGGGTGAAGTAGGGCACCACATGCTGCAGGTTTAAACTGAATGTCTGCTGAGATTATAATTTTATGCTAGGAGGCAGATTATCTCAAACTGCTCTGAGTTTCTTGCAGCAAGTTTTGGCTGGTATCAGTGAGAGAATAGAGGACTAGAGAGCCTGTATAGGTCACCTCATAATTCATATACCTATCTGATCCTATTTTAAATCCTGCTTAATCAGTATCTTCAGTGCTACCTGGCGGGGGTAAGTCCTGTGAGTTAAGGTGGCTTCATATATTCTAAATGAGGACTTGCTTTTTACTGTCATTGAATGCTGTGCCATGCTCCTATTGCAAAAAAAAGGATGTTGCAGCAGTTTCTTCAGGCACTTTCATCTCCCAGCTTTGCACTCTTCTTTCTACTGTCTTCTTACACAGGTTATCCAGTGCTAACTGACTGTGGTAGCTCTCTCTGAGGGCACGGTTCCAGTGTGCTCTTTACGGTAGTATCTGAGGAAGGGAAAAGGAGGGCAGAGACATTGCCCCTAAGAGGCAGTGCTTCTGTAGAGCACAGAACATTGGGACAAAAATTCCTATCCATTGTCACTTAGTATTTCCTTCCTGGTGTATCTGAGTGTGGTTTTTTTCTTTTCCTCTTTTTCTTTTTCTTGACAATGCTGCAAGATGAAATGTCATTTCCATTGAAATGTCTATGCTTCCTGTATTCGTTTGGAAATTCCAGCCCTATGGAAGTGCTGAGTACAGTCTGCACTGCCTGGCTTTGGCCGATGCTAGATTTCACTCACAATTGTTTGTCCTTCTATCCAGCTTTGTCACTCTGAGGTTCTTCTGAGTCCACTTTTACCTTAATTAATTTAAACAAGGCTGTCATCTGCAGTTTTCTACCAACAGTTTTCAGGTCAGTCGTAAAATACCTCACTAGGTAGTCCTAGCACAGACCCTGGTGCGACTGAGCTTTTTACCTGTTCTTGTGCTGAAGACTAGCTGTTCATTCTTCAGTAACATTTTCAGTTTCATCCAATTTCTCATTTTAACAGAACTCTCACTCCATAGATGCTGGTTTTCCAAGAGTCTCTCCAGAAGAGGAAAAAAAAAAAAAGCATTATCTGAGGGTCCAGACTGCCAGCTGGTTCCCACACCAAGGTGTTTCAGGCGTAACTTGAAATAAGGCCCCTGAGTCTAAGCAAAGGACCAACTCTTGTTCCAGAGTGAGAGAACTGGCTTAATTGGTAGTTGTAAACTGGACTCATAATGTAACTCCAGCTTGCACTGGCATGGGTATCAGCCCCTCGAGAGAAGCAATCATGGAGATCCCCTTCAGCTTGGCATTTTACTCTTTCCTCACATCCATCAAGGGTGAGCTGATTCCCACCCAGGTGCTCACTGGGAAAGCTGTGATGTACTGAGAGGAGGCGTATTGCTCTTGAGCATCAACTCATGTTTAGGTGCCCTGCCTTCAGCCTTTGAGGAAACTCAAAGGCCACTGCTGTCCCCACCCGTGGGAAGCAGGATATGACATTGAGTGGTTATCAGAGATAATTGCCTTTGGACACTTTCCCCTTGAGGAGTCTCCTTTAGGCTAATTTCTTAGTGAGAGAAATGAGCACTGAGGAGTTAGGAGGCTGGTTTTGTGGTGGCACTTCACCCATGAGAAGTCATTGTGGAACTGAGGTTTCTCTGTGATTTGTGGACGGGTGCACTTGGTGCATCCTGTTGTCTAACACTCGATTCTCCCCTTGTTCCAGCGATCCTGGTTCCCTGCGGTACCCAGCCTTACAATACTGCTGCTATTCTCTGCTCACTGGCATGTGCTTCCCAGGTGCTCATACCCTCCTGCTTCTGAGGCTGACCCTGTGATGACAGCTGCCTGGCTGCCTATCAAAGGCTCCATTTAGAGCTGGCCCGAGAGCAGACAGAAAGCTGCAGTGTTAGACCCCGAAATCTGACACAGCGTGGCTTGCCCGCTTTTCAGTGGGTCCTTGACAGCCTTTCAGCTCATGTCTGTCAGCCCCCCTGCCAGGCACACAAGTTCACTTCCATCTTGGAAGAAGGGGAGAGAGAAGTGACATTTCACTGAGTAGCGGGCATGCCAGGGGATGTAGGGAGATAAGGCAGGATCACAGAAGCAGCTGAAATCCCCAGCGGATATTGCGTTGCTGGCTGGATTGACAGGTTAAAAGTATTGCTGGGACAAATCTCTCTGCTCCCTCTGTCCCACAGGACTGCGCTGTAAGAACAGCACTCAATCCTAATGAATCTTGGCCTACACTGGGACCTGTTCTGCCATAGTCTGGCATGAGGACATCCATGGGGAATTTTTTTCCAGCTTTCAACAGGAGTTACCCATAGAATGGCATTTTAAATAAATAAGTTCACTTAACAAACAACAGCAGTAAATGAACAGAAACACTGGTGTGGCCAGGGATGAAATATTAGCATTTTTCAAATCCGTTTAGCGAAGACAGCCGCTGGGCACTGGTTCAGGTCCTTGTGTTAGCAGGCTGTTTGCAAAGCACTAAGCTAACTTACAGCCAAAACCTGTCAGCTTCTTCCTGGAGCTCAGGAGGGCAAAATTTTGTCTTCATTGATGAACTAAGCTTGGTCTAAAAACATAATACCTTTGCATTTCTTTTATCCCAAAGTACTTACGACACATCAGTCAGAGCACAAGCATCAGGCAGTGTTTTGGCCACTCCAGACTGCAGGCAGGGAAAGGAACAGTTGTTTTCAAGCCCCACAAAAATACTACATAGACAACACCAAACTGAGGTGACTTGTTGTAACAGGACCACAGGATCTTCAGTGACTTTAGATGATCATGATGCACTGAAAGGCCTCCCTGTCACGTCACAGCAGTGAGCAGCAGGCTCAAATAGTTCTGACTTGGAGAACCTCCCTGCTCAGTTATGAAATGCTTCCTGCCCACGGCTGAGTTTCCTGGGGCACCGATCTGTCCAAATGCTTATCTAGCCCTTACTGGTTCACCAGCTCTTGTGGGGCGCAGCACAAGATGTCATGGCTGGAGGCTATGGTCTATAGTGCAAGTTTTCCACTCTTGGAAGGATGTGACTTTATCCTTGGGGAAGGAGGAAGGTGCATGGGCATCCTTTTCTTTGAGGTCACTTGCTCCAGCCTGCGAGGACCAGCAAACCTGTGCCGGCTGTGTGCTGTGAGTGGTAGTTTTAGTCTAGCATCCTCTAGAGAAAATCTCATGCACAGAAGCTAAGATTAGGGCTCCTAGCCTGGGGAAAGAGGTGTCAACCCTCAGGAAAGGGATATCAGAGTGGAATGAGGGTCTTCCCAAGGAAATTATCTGTGCAATCGGGGGGAAACAACGGTGACTGACCAGTGTGTGACTCAAGCCAGGGCACTCTCCCAAGCAAGTGAGGGGTCCCTGGAGAATGGGAGAGTGCTGGGAAGTGGGGATGTTTTTTCCTGCTGGGTCAGCAGATATGAACCAAGCTAATAGACTAGCTAGTGACTGGCCAGTGGACTGAAGGGCCATATTTGCCCCATAAGGAGGATGCCTGAGGCCAGGCAGGTTGCAGAGCTGTGGGGAGGGGGCACAATGCCTAGGGATGCAGTGCCAGGGAGATAGGGGGTATAGCAGCGAGGCAGAGACATGCTGTCATCCTGCAACTGGTGGGCAAATCGCATCAAGGAGTAGTGCGTGCCCCACTTGCCAACCTCCCCACACTACTCTCCATTCCCTGCCCACTCTGACACATGGCACGTGGTGGTACTGCCTTTGGTTTATGCTGTGATCTGTCCCCTTTCTCCCAGGTACTGTGATTCTGCAGTACCTCCTGCCTAGACTATCCAGCCCTGATATCTGCGGCCCATTGTCTGCTCCCTTCCCCCGTCGTGCTATCCCAGTCCCATTCTGCAGCCCTGTTGCTCTGTTCTGCATGCAGTAGTGCCCCTTGCAGTCCCTACTGAGAGGTTAATAAAGACCTACTGCCTGAATTGCCTTTAGCTTTTATAAACCAAAAAATACAAACAGCTTGTAAGCAGCATTCATTACCTTGCACGCCTTCACCTGCTTATTGGATACACATCCCCCTCCTTCTAGCATCACTCTCTTTTTTTAATATGTTTTTTTTAATTTGTTTTGATGAATGAGTGACAACCCTGACACCCGATTCGCTGAGATTAATAGAAACGACACAATATTTACGTCGCGCCGACGAGCAATTATCCTGCCATCTATCTTTGAGATTATCTTTCTGATTGAAAACTACTCATCCGTGTAATCGGAATTATTTGGAATTAGAAGGGAATTTATGGCCCCTCTCAATCTCCCTCCTATTTGCCTCTGTTGCCATTCTTCTTCCCCCTCCTTTAAGAGGGATTCTTTCTTCCTTCGTTCCTTCCTTCTTTCAGCCTTATGGGTGGAAATGCATGCATCGCTGTGCAAGGCATTGTTGTACAAGAAAGGTTTTTTGTGGAGATGTGGGGAGACTGGGCAAGTCTGCGGCCAGGCACTGGGGGCTGTGAGGATGTAGGGAGACCTGGGGAGTAGCTGGGGGTTAAAGGGCTCTTCAGAAGAAGGCTGGCATGGGAAATGGACACGTGGAGTACATAACATGGTGGAGGCTGTGCAGGTGACACAACAGTGACAGAATATGTGGAGGCACCTCACTTATCTCCCTTGTTTGTCCCATTTTACAGTTCCTTCTTTACTGCTCTGTTTTGAAGATGCCTTTCACCAGCTCACTGCTTAGTAAATGTGCTCCTTATGCATTTGTTTTATCTAAATGCTTGTCTGAAAGAATTTTTCCAGCTCACTCTGTGTAGAAGACGGACCCATGCTTATGGGAAACTTCTTGCTTGCTGCGAACCTTTCTGTAGCTGTTGCTGTTCTTTCTGCTACTTCAACAGTCCCTGGAGACAGCCTGGTGTCCTCTAGGTTGTAGGATGTCCTACACTTTTGGTGTCCTGTATCCCAATACTGTCTGTATAGGGCTTGTAGTAAATATTCTTGCTTATTTGTCACACCTTTAAGGAACTGATAGGTAGTACAGGATCTCTATTTTTTTTTCTCAGTGGGAAGAGCTCTGTCTTTTTGCATTTTTTTCAGAAGCACCAGTGTTTCCCACGCTTGTCTATATTTGCTTTTCATTCCTTTACTGACCTGAGATACAGAGGAACTAACTAGTCTGGTTGTCTCAGGTCGTTGCTAGAGGCAGGAGACACAACTCTTCCTTTTTGGTGATTCCAGGCCAGGATGGCAAAATTCTCATATGCTCCCTCTCTTCCCTGGAAGCCTATCTCTGAACACAGTCCTCAGTGAAGCATCTCCTACTTTTCCCTTCTTGCATGAGAAGACAGTAGTAGGACTATCCTACTACATGAAGACACAAGCCATATAGAAAAAAATCTGTGCTCTAGATCAGTCAGCTCTGAGAACTATTCCTCCTCTACAGACGTGTCTCAAAAATAGCACTTGATTTTTTAAAAGTGGTTGTGGCAGAAACAGAGACAGTGAAGTGAATGTCAGGGGATGTCAAGCAGCAGAGACATTTTAAATGGATCTAGTAGCATCTGTGTCCTTTGAGTACCACAACATGGAAAGGTCCTTGGCTCACATGAATCCTGATGGAGAAGACACAGGGGAAGCAAAGTAGGTTTATGAGCAAGTGCCATGTTCTGAAAGAGAGACACAGGCTGAGCGCTGAAGGAATTCAGCCTGAACTCGATTGCAAAGATACCAGTTAACACACAAGCCAGGCTGACAAAGATGTTTGATACAGAGAGCAGCATAAACAGTTAATGACACAAGGATTTGGAAAGGGAAATGTGTTTTGAGGTACAATTGCTCAGCCAGCTCGAGAGAGATAGACCCAGATGGGAATCTGAGATCCTTCCGCCCAGAAATACCCGATGTTGTTATTAATTAGTATGGAAATATTTTCCTTTCTTTAGAGAGGGCTGTTGAATTGCCAGTGGGATGCTGGGGGGATGGGTGTGTGCGTGTGTGGTGTAGGCTATCAAGGAACTATTAATTAGGTTACTTCCCACTGCTGTTGACATGCTGGGGAAGGGGTTTGTTTGTGGGCCAAAATAAAAAGGAGAGGGAAACAGAAAGACTGGGAACAAGAGTGGAAAGCAGGAGGAAAAAAAGCAATTAGATAGGAGAAAGCACACAGGCTGAAAGAAGAGGTATATGTTAAAAACATTCCTAACATCCCCTCTTCTGCTTTAGGAAAGAGCGAGATCCCAGGTTATGGTTAGTACCAAAAGGGAAAGTCCTTTGAGGTGCAGCGTGGGTTGGACACAGCCACCCAACTGGACTGATCCTCTCCTGTGTTGTCACCGGTTTTCTTGTTCATACTTCAACAAAGTTGGCACCAAAGCTTCTTCCCAACAGAGTAGTGATATTTTATACCAGCTGTTACTATGAAGCAGGAGAGAATCTGGATGAGAAACTTCTTCAGTTGTAGGTTACCTGCCTTTGCTGGCTGGGTCTCTTACTCCCTTTCCTTTGGAAAGGGATCTATATCAGGTTTGATGAATAATCATAAAAATACCAATTGGAATTTTTGCTTGGCTTCCTATATAAAAGTATGAAGTAGTTGAAGCATTATCAAGATCTCCTTGTGGTCTCTAGCTCTGTACTTCTGGTCATAGTCTGTACAGTCATGGGAGAGCCAAGGCACAAAGACTGGCATAAAGTGATAAAATAGCTATGTATCTAAGAAGTAGGTGCTGCATTTACAGTTCTGAGAGAGTGCCAGAACAAGAACTAGACAAGGAACATGTGTGGCAGCAGTATGAGTTAGAATAAGTGAAGGATCTATTCACAGAGGGGAAAGAAACTGAGCAAGTGGGTTACCTAAAAATATCAGTGCAGGCTCCAGGCTCCCTTGCAGAGGGAAGAAATCAGTGCAGTTGTGATTATTCAGAGAAAGTGTTTGGATTTGCGAAGGCGGAGGAGTGGAGTGATAAGACAAAGACATAGCATTGATACCTCATACAGGACCAACACAATCCAGACCTATTTATGCTAAGGTTTGACTGTAGAGAACGTAGTCGTCTGCAGCATTTTCTTTCAAGAAACCTGCCTTGTAGGAAGTTGGATTCTGAGCATGCAGAGGTCCTACCCAACCTCCTTGGAGTAATACAGCACTGAAGTGAAAAAAAAGGTGTCCAGGCTGCAGCCTACCATTGCTTCAAATCCACACAGTTCCTAAGAGATCCAGAGTGAACAGAGGTGGTTTGAAACAGAGAAAATGGTAAAAAGAGGGACTAAATCTAGCACAACGATGTGGTTTTCAGTTCCAGGGGTTTGTGTGTGACGGTGACCTTTTATCAGCATATGAAAGATGACTGTTAGCATATGCATGTATGCTGGGTGCCATACATCTGCCTCTGCTCACAGAATCCAGGAGAGCCTCATGGAGCTGTGCCAGCCCTTGCCTACCCTCTTCCTATGCTACAAGTAAGGCAGAGTAGGGTCAAGGTGGGACATGCTCTGTGAGGAACGGTGGAGGAGCTCAAGAAGAGTGAAGAAGGATGAAGCTGAGCAGTGCACATGTGACAGCTCCTGATACCAGATCCAGCTCTTTTTGGTTTACAAATGAAAGTTTTGTTTTGCCTTTTTTTTTTTTTTTTGAAGAAAATGAAATACAGATTATATTGCAACGTTTCTATTGTTCCTTAGAAAAATGCCTTGTCAGTTTAACCCAGATTTATTGTTAGGCCTGCTTTTCTAAGGCAATACTGTGTATGTGATTGTACTGGGTAAGTTTCTGTAACTTTTGAACCTGTTATCTAATTTCAAACACATTTTGCACCCAGTCAGAAGTCTGAAAGGTATTAAGTTCATGCAAGTTTCATGAAATAGGTGACAGGTAGAGGAGGAAGACCTTATTATTATCCCTTAGGGAAAGACTGCAGAATGAGCTTACTCCTATTAGAGTCCAGGAAATCCACATGGGACAGGGACTGTCCAAATGCCCCAATTACAGAAGAGTTCAGTTGAGGCTCACATCTTACTGTGTGTGCATCAGAGGATCTACTGGTTGGTCACTCTCTCTCTCTCTCTCTCTCTGTCTCTCTCTCTCTCTCTTGTAAATTCTCTAGTAACTAGAAAGGCATGAGCTTCCCTATTTCTGGACATTCATAATGCTGCTAATGCATGTGGATTCCCTGGAATTTATTAAGAGGTGAGTAACATTGCAGCCTCGGTATAATACAGTTAAAAAGCCAGTTAAACACAAGCTATTGGAAACAAGGTGCCTTTGTTTCACATTCCTAAGAAAGCAGTGCAAACCCAGCATTTCCAGTAGAAGATTCTTTCAGGAGGTAAGTTGAGGTATAGTTGTGAAAACACAGATGTGAAACTGCTGATGTATGTGCTGACTCTATCTTCTGTCCTCTAGCTTGTGTATGCCCCAGTTCTCATTGGATTGGTCTTCTTTCAGCATAGCTTCTGTGGATATACAAGCTGGATGTAGATCTGGTTATAGGTGCATAGCTTTTCTCAGTGCAATATTCGTATAAAATCACTCCTGTGAATTGAGATAGTTATGTTTATACACAAATGATGCAGACCAGGCCTTAAATTATGAAGTATTTACAGTAAAGACCATATTTGCATATGTCCATGTGCATGGTGTTTAGTGTCAAAGGGCCCAGGACCTCACTGAGGTTCTGAATGCTGCTTGTAATAATAATAATAACATAAAAGGGATACAAGTCTGGCTGGGGAGTCACCACAGTGTGTCTATAATTAGTTGTGGTAAAAATTATCATTTACAAGGCATCTGGAAACACAAACTAACTCTCAGAGGTGAACAGTAACTACGCAGTCATCTCTGTCATGTCACAGCCTTAATGACATTTTTGTATGGGAACTTCTTTACTTTTTGCTTGCTCTGTACCACTAAATGAAAATAATGGTTGAATGGGTTTTGTCTGCAATCTTGCTATTATGTGGACCACTGAGGCTGTCCGTCTTCATGACTCAATGTTTGCAAGGGGAACAGGTAACATTTCACAAGCATAATGTAGTAATGCAGAAGCAGCTTCTCTGCATGTTCTGAAGAAGGAGGTGAAACAAGAGTTTGCAGTTATGGAGAGCCTGGCTGAGGAAATCGGCTTTGAAGATGGGGAACCCATGAGCAGTTCAGGGCAGAGGCCTGCTTCCCGATACTGTGGCTTTCGGTGTCTTGTTTACTCTTTGATTAAAGTTTTCTGGAGTGAGTAACAATTTCTCCAAATTACAGCCACAACTCAGAACAATAGTTCTAACATAGAAGACTTCCAAACATTTCCTCCCAAACTCAGCTTTTTGTTAAATTTCCTGTTCATAAAAGAGTGACAAAGCTTTAGGGAACCATTTTCTTGGGGACTTCAATGATGCAGCTAAGAAATATGAAATACCCTATTGGTCCACTTGCCTCCAAATTAAAGCCTTGCTTCCTGCCTGGATGAGAGCTAGTGATAGGCGAGAAGGTGAGAGTAGAATAACCTTTTTTGTTTAAACATAAGCGGTTTTCTTTGGAAATTTAAGAAGGAGACACAAAAAAAATTCCACAGGCTGTACATTTTCTAACATCCCATTTCTACAAATTTAAAATTGTGAATCATGTCATCTGATAATGTGGCAAAAAAAGAAACTTCTTCAGAAGAATAATGCATACATAGCACAACAACTCTGGAGAACAGGCTTCCAAAAGAGCAGGAGGCAGTCTGTCCTGCAGGTGTCCATGGGGCTTCACCAAGCGAATGGATCCCAGGAGCTCATGTCAAGGCATGTGATTTATTCAAGAGTGAGAGGTTCTGTTCTTATCTGTACTAACGTGATGTGTATTTACAGGGCACAGGAAAGCACCACGCAGAGGTAACTCAGCCTAGATACTATTTCATGGTGATCTCCATTTGAATTAATGTAGCCTGGTTCTCATTGGGATGTAAGCACACCTATGAGGTGTGCTTCCTGCCAAAGTCCAAACCTGCTCATTCAGAGCGTGCTGAAGTAGCCCTTTATAGCTCTGTTTTGTTAACATACCCTTACTTGCTACAGGACATAAAAACGGGGATGCTTCTACTGGAGTTTCTGTTACCTGTTTGCAAAGTGCTCATCCACTGCCCTGCCTCAAAAAGGTGCAGAGGGCTGAATCTACCACTTTTTGCACAGAACTTAATGTTGCACAGATGTGCTACAGCCAGGTTGTGATTTCATGGATTTTTTTCAATCTTGCAAGCCCAGGAGAGTTGCGTGGTATGTGTTCTGTCGGAGAAGAAGCTACTTGTGATCGATTCGGATCTTCCATTCTGTGCTCTGTGGGGGGTTGTGGGCTGGCATGAGCATGCTGAGGCCATGCCTGTGACACCTTCCTCCAGGGAGGAGACAGGCGAGGAGCTGGGCCTCGCCTCTCGGCGGCAGCAGGGCCCTAGGCAGAAGCTATGGAAGGGACTGGTTATTCCAGACGAGGCCAGGTCCAGGTGTGGCAGGAGCATGGACTAAAGCAGCAGCAAGGTACCGAGCAACCAGATGTCTGCTCCTGAAATGCGGACTCGACAGGAACCTTCCTCAAGCAGCTGTTTCCAGGGGCTTTGGGTAAATCCACTTGAGGTTAAGAATGTGAAAGCTGTTTGTGGTGAACTGCAGGGCATCTCTGTGCCCAGAAGGGGCCTGTCCCCTGGGGCTCTGCTGTCTGGGGAGAGGGCTGGCACCAGGGCAGCCGGCCGTTTTGGGGCTAGCAGGGTGGAAGGCCTGGTGTGATGCTAACAAGGCCCAGGAGCGTGGGGGCAGGCACTGGGTGTTCCCCACAGGGGCCTTGGAGGCTTTGGAAGGGGGATGCTGTCTGTGGCATGTGGTGACACAAGTCAGGGTGAGAGGGGCTCTGGACTGTTGGTAGGGAAACTGTTGGGTTCTCAGGTCCTTCTCAGGCTGGTGAGGTGTTGGCTGGCAGCACGTGGCTCTGGCTGGCTGATAGAGGCAGTCATGGTGCACTGGCCATGTAATCCTGGCACCCCCTGGCACTGCTGCCTCTCTGCTGGGACCACGTGTGGCTCTTCTTTCACATTCTCTTGGTACAAAGCATCCCCAGACCAAATCCTCAGTGACTGAAATGAGCAGTAAAGCTTGGCAGTGGCACAGACGGTCCCTGCAGCTTGTCCCCTCTCTGTATGTGCTGTAACCTTGCTCCTTCATCTAGGATTAGCTCTGTGCTGGGGAGCTGAGTTTCTATCTGCGTGGGGAGCAGAGGGGAATGCTAAATCCTTCTGCAAAACCCTTTTTCATTGCAGATATGGATAACTACATTTAAAGAAAAGGTTCCTGCCCTTTTTTCCTTTGCTCTCCCCATCTTCTTGGAGAGGAAATCCTGAGTTTTGAGGTGCTCCAGACTGCAGGGTGGCAAGGGCTCCCATGCCTTATGGGTCTGGATGGGCAGAGCTTTTGGAAGTGACTGGCAGCACTGGGATGAAGAAGGGCTTGAGGTGATGGGGTAAGGAAGCAGAGGAGACAGCATGAAAATTTCAGTGAAGAAGCAAAACCCACCTCACTTATTGCTAAGGTGAAGCTGAGCCCAAGTTCAACAGAACTTGTTATGGCTAGCCTAGAGAGACATGGGAGGGGGGATTTTACTTGGTGACTCTGTACTGTGTTCAAAACAGCCACAAGGATTTACAACTCTCTGCCAAAGGTCTGGCAGCCAATAGAGGGGGCTCAGAAGTGATTTTAGATGGCACAGAGGTGAGAAGCATTAGCTGGAAACACAGATCCCAGTTCCTTTAGGGGTGTGAGTGGACCCAGCCATAGCTTTATGTGCTGGAGAAGCTGCTGTGAGAGTAATGTTTAGTCTGCCATTTTGTGTTTGATTTACCCACAGCAAGGGAGCGATTATGGTGGCAGAAATTCACTGCAAGCGAGGGATTTGAGGCAGGCCTGCAGACACATCGCAGTGGCTGTGGAAGTCATGTGTGCCCTCAAGTGCCTCCCAAATCTGGTGGCTTAATTCCCTCACCAGTCAGGAGTTGAAGGCTGGGTTTTGGTGTCATCCGCGTGGGAGAGTAGCCTCTCCTGCAGTAACAAGACATTTTCCAGTACTGTTCTGGGTTATTTTTGGTGGCCTGTCTCCTCCTGCCTGTCCTTGTGGTGTATCCTGCCTGGCACAGGAGCTCTGCCTGGGAGCGCTGGCCTGCTGGCTCTTAGGTGCAGAAGGAGAGCTACTGAACAAAGCCGATTTTTCTCATCTGTTGTAGGACACTGTGGCAGGTGGACCATGGAAGGGGAGTAACCTTCCTCAGCAGGACAGGGGAGAAAATGGAAAAGCTTGTGGGTCAAGTAGGGATAGGGAGATCACTTACCAATTACTGTCACGGGCAAGGCAGACTTGAGGAAAAAAGAATTTATTTTCAATTGAAATAGAGTAGGATGGTGAGAAACAAAAACTAAAGCATCTTCCCTCCTCTGGCCCTTCCTCCCAGGCTAAACTTCACTCCTTCTTTCCCAACTCTTCTACCTCCTCCACCCCACTGAGTGGCACAAAGTTTTTTTTCTCGCTCCTCGCTGCCAGTGCAGCATTTTCTGCCCTTTCTTAAACACGGTTTCCCTGGGGTGCCACCAGCCTGGCTGAGGGGCTCAGCTGTGCTGTGCATTAGAGCCACCGGCTGCATCCAGCCGCGGGCAGCCCCAGCCTCTCCTCACAGAGGCTGCCCCTGCAGATCCCCATGGCCAGAGCCTGGACATAGACACCCAATGCAGATGTGCTGAATGACACTTGTTTGATGATATTTTGAGGGGGATGAGGGCTGCGCCTTCACCCTCAGACCAGCTCTGGGCAGGGGGTAATGGCTTTTCAGATGCAATTAACCCGACTCAGAGATCAGGCAAGTTGGGAGGCTGGTGGTGTTGCTTCTGAGGGCGCTCATGAGGGACCCACTTCAAAATTTCCCTTTACTTCCTTGTTTTAGAGGCTGGCACTTTCCTCTGCAGGCTCACCCGGATGGTGCCCATGTCCTCTGCCTGGATGGAGGTGGGTGAGCAGCCCTGAAACCCCTCAGCTTGCACCTGAAGGGCTTCTCCTGGAAGGGCTTTTTCCTCATTTGGATATCTGCAGCCAGGAACATGCACGTTCTTTGAGGAACTTAATCTGTTAATTTTTTATTTTAATTTTTTAATATCTTTTTATAGAGCAAGAGACAATCAAAGAGTACACGGCCTCTCCTTGGGGAGGGGAAGAGGGAGCAGTAATAAACCCCCACCCTCATGCACACCTTTGGAAAATGGTGATGGTTTTTCTGGGGAGCTGAACTAACAGTCTGGCTCTGATGAGTTTAGGTCTGGAGCCAGGCATTATGGTTAGGCCTGTCTGTGGTTATAATGTAGTTGTTTGGGTTTTGTAGGAGTTCTCTGAAAGAATCTGAATTGAAAACAAAAACAAAAAGCCAGGGGGAACCTGTTTCTAGCAGTCCTGATCCCTCCTATTTGATCTGGCACCAGAACTGGTTTAAATCTCACTTTGTCCTCCTTTTCCTGCTATCAGAATTGCTGTGAGCTTTATTAGGATAGTTATTTGCTATAAAACTACCATGCTTCCTCTCCCTCCCCACCATCGCCAAGGTCACTGAGAACATGAAACAGTATCTGTTGCCTGAAGCCGACCTTACTAGGCTGCTGGGCTGCTTTGAGATTTGTCTGAGTGCACAGCTAATGCCCTGCCAGCACAGGTGTGGACTTGCTGGTGCTAAACAAGGTCCTAAACAAGTGGTACAACAACAGCAATGAGCTTCTGCAAAGCATCCACAGCAAGTTGAAAGTGAGAAAGGCGCCTGCCCCAAGTGATGGCATTGCCAGCCCAACATCGGTGAAACACGTTGCAGCGTGCAATTGGAAGAAGAAGATGGTGGTTTCCAGAGAGAGTATATCGTGGTTACACCAATTTAGGCAGGAGTACATCCAAGAGAGTCTTCTGTTTCATTGTATTTTGCTGGGTATAAACACAGAAACCCTTTTAGGCAAAGGTCTGCAGTACAAGCGTAAGTTTAGGAGGGATCTAAGTGAGGTAAGGGTAGAAGGGACTGTATTATCATACTGTGTGCGATAGATGGGCAAAGGTTGTGTATTTAAATGTAATCTGACATATGATTGTCCTACTGCTTGCAGGCTTTAGTTAAATCCGTACAGGTTTTATTTGTGTGTGTATGTGTAGAACTGAATGCTCACTCTGGATATTCTCTGAGCGTACTCTGATATGTGTTCTGTTGCTCAGGCCAAGCCATTTTTTATTAGTTCATTGTTATTACTCATGGACTTAGAAAAACAAGGCAGAGTAGAGTTTTTCTGGACTTGCTCTTGTTCTTGTTAAAGCGAGTGGTTATAACCTCTTCTGAGCTGCCACAGATCGTGCCTCTCTGCTATGCCAGGAGAAGACTCTTTTCTGCCCGCAGCTCTGGAGATGGAAGAATAGATTTGGGTTCTTCCTAATCCAGAAAAGTTCTGGAGCCCTAACCTGATGTGCTTTGCCTGAAGCAGTGTAGAAAGCTGTCATAGGATCCCTTCTGCCACAGAGCTTTTGGAGCCCTAATCTCTAGCTGGCAGGCAGCTGGAAGGTGGTAACATCTTTAGCTGGAATGGCTAAATCTGGTAGGGGACTTCTGTGAAAATCTTAGTCATTTTCACATTTCTGAAAATTAATAAAATGCATAGGAGCTAAAGAAGGAGCAAAGTTTACAAGTGTATTAATCAAGCAGCATGACTTACCAGTCAGTATGGTGATAACAGAGACTTGACCTGACAGACAGCATGGTACACACCATCTTGTAATGTACACGAAAGGTCTGGATGCAGATGCATGGACCCTGGCTTCAGTGTGTGCCAAAAAATATTCTGCTAAGTATACTGGTTGCACAGACAAAGAGCATTGATGTAATAAGAAGTTTGCAGCATTAAAATCAAATAAGGAAATAAAAATCCTAGCGATAATATCAGCTGTTTCCTCTTGAGCATCTTCAGTTTTTCAGAGTACATGTTTTGTATCAAAATGCATAGTATATTTAACTACCTGTTAAGGTCAGACCTAAGGGTAATACTGTGTGTGCCAATCATCTGGGAGAATGTTGCTACTCAGACTTTTCTTTTTGTATGTCATTTGTTCCTTGTTTATATTTTCACAGTCCTGAAAGAGGGTTTTTTGACATTTCTTTCCTTTATGTGAAAAGAATTGGCATTTTATAATATCTTTTTTGGTCTTTAAGTAAGCCCCTGTTTGAAATCTGTGAAATTCACACCTTGCGAAATCCAGCAGGATTTTAACACAGGTGTCCTGAAATTTTGGGGTTGTAAGACTGTTTCAGGGTAGCATGACTCTGCTAGTGAAAATTTTTACTGTGCTTTACGATTGTTCTTCTTAGTTTGTGGCTAGACTTTGAAATTGCAGAGCTGACTTTCAGTTTCTTTTAAAACTTTTATTCATACCTGCATTCCCTGATATAAAAGCAGCAGTGGTTCTGAGCTCTAAACTGATGTCACATAAATCAGATGTGCACAGAAGCATCCTGAGGCTCATAGGAGATGGGACAAAGATTATCTGCGTAGTTTAATGTGTGGGTGGGGGGAATTGGAAGATTCTATTGATTGGCCCAGTATTTTCAAGCTTAAACTGTTTTTGCTGTGCCTGTCTAATAATGGTAGCTGTGAATTTTTATTTGTTCTTATTATCTGGAGGAAAGTATATTTTGCATTCTTCTATAAATGGTGTGTATGTAGCTGAGCAAATTCTGCCCAGGTTTACACGAGCAAGCCTTAAACTCCTCGTGTTTGAAGAAAATCGAGTACTGAAATTTTACCTCTGCCAGTCACAGAGTTGAGAATCTGAGACTGAAATACAGGCTGATGATGAAACTAGCCCTGGCAAGAAGCATTTTTAAAAATACCTCCCACAAAAAACAAGTAGAAAGAACTGTAAATCTGTACTTGCACTTTACAATGTCTTCTACTTTCCTTGGGTGCCTCAAGGAAAGAGTTGAGCCTTTATGCAGTCTACAAGTCCGTGATGTTAATCTTTGTTCTTGTTGTTGTTTTTTAATGTATCTGAGGGTGCTTTTGAAATCTTCTGGCTTCCTTTTTGCAGTGTTTTGAAGTGAGCATTCAGTCTCATGGCCTCTACTGTTGGATTCTCTCCCTGCCTCACCCTGAGTCTGTAGTGGTTGGACTGAAGAGGTGTTTGTGCACAGGAGGTGATTGCAGTGGGGGCAGGGGACTTGTGTTGGAGGTTTTACCTAAGGAAGATTTTCTCAGAACTGTTGGGTACCCCAGTAAGGAGCTGTTAAGGTCATATATCCTGGTGCCTAAAGGCAGAGAGGAAGGGTAGAGGAATGCTACGTCCAAGGTTCATCCATATTAGCTAACTGTTGCATGCTGGCAAGTCCTCATCCCTTGGTCCTCCAGATGGAAAGTGGGCAGAGGGGGGACTAATGCGTGTCCGATTTTGCTCTGTTGTCGATAGAGAGTGCCAATGATAAGCACTGCACCTGGACCTGAGAACTGAATAGAGCTTCCTGGCAACCCGATTGAGATGTGCCCAAAGCTTAGACATGGAGTTTCGGTTTCCCTGGGCTTCAGTTTGGTCCATCACAATGTAATGGACCGAGGATGATACCGTTCAACACAAAACAAGGCTTGACAGAGTAATATTTGGAAATCTTTAGATGTCAGCAGTATAGAACAGCAAAGAACAGTCCGACAGTGGTAACATATTCAGGGTCTATGTGCCTATGCTGTTGTTAACACTGAATTTTTCAAAAGTGACTCCTGGATTTAGGTGCCCCTGTTTTGGGACCTTGATATGCCATGCCTCAGCCTGATTATTCTGGGTACTTAGCTTCTAAAATTCCTTCTGATAGCAGTGGGAAGTGTAAAATGTTGTACAGCTCTGAATATTAAAGCCCAAAACATCTTGTACTAGACAGACCAAATGAGACGGATGAAATTCAAAAACTTCTTTGTTTGGTCAGGTAAATTTTTATCAAAAATGGATCATTCAACTAGGTGAAAGTGAAGGACCAGAATCAGGTAGGGAATGGAGGGTGTGTTTTACACACTAGAGCTCAGCCTATCAGATACTTTTGTCTTCCCCTTCTTCAATTGTACGTCTTCATCTGTAGATGCGTGCTTTAAAATGCAGTGTTAAGTATTGTTATCTCTGTTTTTTTAAACTGGGGGATGTGAAGCAGTGGTAAAGTGACAAGGGAAACTTTGCACAGTGCAGAAGCTCAGCTGAGGATAATGTCTAAAAGTCATGAGTCTATCCCCAGCGCCTCATCAGGTCCCTGTCCTGTGAGAAGGGTGGGTTTTAGTTTTTGTTTGTTTGTTTGTTTTTGTTGTTGTTGTTTGTTTGTTTGTTTGTTTGGCTTTATCCTACCAGCTTAGACACAAAGCATAGTGACAAGAGGTGAATTATGTGTGCAGCAGGATTTGGCCCAAACTGAGAAAATGACTTTTATCTTCCCAAATAATCAGTAGCTGCATTCATCTGAGGCCTTGGCTATGATGTGGTGGGTCCTTGCCTAACCTTAGGAGAGCTGCCCCTGTGGAACTAACTTGCTTTACTCCAGCAAGAGCAGCAGCTGCAGTGCAATGAAGACATGCCTAAACTAGCTTAAATAGTTCAGGTAGTGTTAGCCACTGAGCCAAAGAACCATGGAGTTCAGTATGGGCTCAGTGCCTGAGGATTTTCATCCTGCTCTTTACGAGTTCAGCGTTTCTTTAACATCTCAGCACAAGCAAGCCTAGCAGCATGTCGAAAAGAAGGCTGGTGGATCTGGTACTCCGTCTGCACTAGTACTTTTGCTTGTAGTGCTGAGCATGGTGCTATGGACGTTTGTAGCAGGTACTGCCAAAGGTAGCAGCGTAGAGGCAAATCAGCTCTCACTCTCTGCCTACTGTTCTCCCTCTTCTTTCCCACCCTTCCCCTGGCATTCATCTGGAGCTGCATTGCCTTTGAGTCCATTTGCTATGAAACTGCTTAACCAGTAAGGTTCATCTGGGGACTGTGAATATCTAGGAGCATGGAGGACCAGCTGCCTCCTGGAGCAGCTTTTGGCCTTGCCTGACTGTGGATCTAACAGGAGAATCTGTAGAAGTTAGATATGGAAAGATCCAGGACCATTACTCCAAACCACTAAAGGGGACCAGGGCAGAAGCATTCCTGATGCTTTATCTCAGGTCACTGCCCAGATTGTGGGCTCTCAGCTCAGCCTCTGCAAAAGAGCTGTGCTGATACCTGTGACTTGTTAGTTTTCTCCTGGCAGTCAAGGGTGTGATCGGCCCCTGAGAGCTCAGTAACTTCTGCTGAGCCAATAGGCAATGCATCATCAATGCCCTCAGTTTTGTTTTCAGGAGCAGCCTCATCAAATAGTATTTGTGGGCTGAGACCCTCAGTAGACTGCCAAACTGTTAAATTGCTAACCTACCCACTAGTCCCAGTTTATTCTGCAGCAGAAATACAAACATGCCTGGACCAACACCCAGAACTCAACTTTGAACTTTTCTTTCATTTTGTTGGAATCCCGAACTTGTTTTTAAGATGACATTTATTTCTGTTCAATTGCAGAAGAGTTAGATGCAGTCTTCCAGTTGTGCTTTCCCTCCCCTTCTTTGTGCATTGAATTTTGTTCAGTCGCTTTACGTGCCTCAAGTTGCTGTAATGCTGCTGGGAAAGTAATTGCCTTGTACTTTCTCTTTCTGATGCCCACGGGTGACCGTGGGGGACTCCTCCCTGGGCACAGCGCAGAGTTAAAAGCCCAGCTTCTGCTGGTTTGCTTAAAACCTGGTTATTTCTTCTCTTTCTCTTTTTTTTTTCTTTCTTTCTTTCTTTTTTTTTTTTTTTGTCAGCTGTCTGTTATATCAATCACAGAGCTGGGATCTATTTATAGGTTGGGACTCGGAGTACTGTGTCCTAGTCACAAAGAGAGGCAGAGACGCAGAGGGGACTGTCGGCTGGTGCAGGCGGAACCAAAAGATATTTAATCAGCAATTAGAAACACCTGAGGGCAAGGGAAATTCTACTCCAGCCTCGAGCTTCATCTCTCAGCCCGCAGCATGTAAGTACTGAACTTCTACCTTTTATTGCATTTATGGGATTGTTTGTTGTTTTTTTGTGGTTTGTTTTCTTTTGTGTGTGTGTATGTGTGGTTTTTGTTTTTTTTTTTTGATCCAAATGTTGCTCTGCACCAATCTTTTTATCTGGACTAAAAATTATGGTAGCATCTTAATTTGGTTAAAGGTAACATAGATATTTTTTTCTATCTTCACACTGTCAAAGGAAGGTCAGTGTGACCCACAAGGATAGGAGTTGGTTTCAGAACTTTATAGAAATCAGGCGATTTCACTATATGAGAGTTGCTTTTTCCTCTGGAGATAAGCAAGTGAAAGTTTGAGTGGAACGGTTATGTTTTGGGAATAGAAACAGTCAGGTTTGCTGGCATTCCAAAAAGGTCAATGTATAACGTAACTCTGCTTAAGGGCTTACCAAGGACAGGTGCTATTTATCCCGTGCTGGTAAAGGCAAACCTGGAAACTTCAGCAGTCCTGTCTTAAAAGAACCAAGTGACACCCTTTCCTCTACTTACCAAAAAACATAACAAAACAAAAAAACACAAAAAACCAGTGTCATGTCAAACCTTCTCTTAGCAGGAAGATGAAAATGAAATTTTGCTTTTAGTGAATATCTTTGTCACTGAGCAGTTGATGTTTCTTCAATTTTAAAAGTCCCAAAGCAACTGAAGTGTCTTCAATGACAAAAGAGGGGTGCAAGTCTTTGCAAAGTCGGCATAGTGGCAATCAAAGAAGGAACTTACTCTGGCTCTGTTTGCCAGTGAGTTGTTTGCTTTAAAGCAGCCAAAACGCAAAATTGTTTGAACACTGATACGGTTTTTTGAGTGTTTTTGCTAACAGCAGAATGAAGAGAGGCAAGACAATAATTACTTAGAAACTGTTTTTTATTAATAGCTTTTAGCATAATTTTTTGTCAAAATATTGGAAATCGAAGAAGTTTTTCTTGTTTCTTATTTTGGGCCTCAGAAGTTTGGGTTACATCTTTTTACAGAATTTAGCTTTTATATTTTTAAGCATAGAAAGTATTCCTTGATTTCTTGCAGGGGGGGGG
>VXAL01016943.1:183067-222928 GCA_013399475.1 Chauna torquata
TAGGGGGGAAAGAAACCAGTTAAGCCATCAGCATTTTCAACTGCTGTATAACTTCAGTTTGGTGAGGAAAAAAAAATCATCTCACAAAGCTAAAATGGAAACTGTAGTGAGATATTTAAAACAAAGTCAAGTGATGCTTCAGAAAGGCTCTCCTTTAGCAAAGCAGGACGCATGCAGTGCATGCTGCAGCCTAGTAGAAACTCCAAATAAATACGCTTCTAAATGGGAAGGACTGGAAGGTGGGCTTCCTTTTTATTATTAGTGCCTGCAAGACCTGATTTAAAGTTTTAATGGATTATATTTTTGGTTCTATTTAACTCTAGGTTAACCTTTTCTTAAAAAGTGGGTGGGTCAATACCTAAACTGTTTCACTTCTGTTCAGTAGACATGTCTTTTAAGGCTTTTTTTTTCTGTCCAGGTTAGCTGGAGTCTTGGCTCAAGTAGTTTAGTTGGAGAACTGGATTCGCTGTCACAGGAATGATTGACCAAATTAATGCTTGATTGGTTTTGTGACGAGTTCATCATAAATGCTTGGGTAGACCATGCTGTTGCTGTGAAAGAACTGTCCTGCCTGCCTATAGCAAGCAGAGCACCTGGGTTACCAAGTGGTGTGTTGTAAACTAACTAGCAGTAGGCTTTTCTGCTCTCAGCTTGGACTTAGAAAATCTGGCTGCACAAAATCAAGGCTGTGCTGTGATCCTGCCCCTCTTCTGTGACGAGCTTCTGAAAAAGAGTAGGGATAGAAACCTTCCATCTTCTTACTCACATGGCCAAGTTATGTCTCCATGTTCCTCAGTTTCCCTACCTCTAAAATGATATATGGCTGACATCAAAAGTGCTCTTAAGATCTACAGAGAACAACCTTGTATAAATCCCAAATGGCTGGTCTGCCTATGGTGAACTGACTGCAAATCACTGACACAGGTGCAATGCCTTGAAAACAAGAGGTTTTGGTGCTGGCCACGAAGAGTTACACCACTTTGAGTTTGGTGGATTTTTTTTGTTTTTAAATACATTTGGTACAAGCCACCAAAAAGGTCTTCCAGTTTGGATAACACAAGCAGATAGAAGGGTTAATTTACTCCTAGTAAAACTAAACAAATTCAATGGATTTGTCCTTCACACTAGGTCTTAATCTGGCCCTGGTGTCTCTTGTTGAGATGAAGCTCCAGCTTTATTTTTCATAGGTGGTAAACTCTGACTAAAAATAAGTTACTGTTTGGTTTTGGAGCCATTTGTATTGATGGTCATCCTCTATATATTGAGCTTGGTGTTTTTGCTGACATGTCTATCTGGGTGCAGCACCTTGAGGTAAGAATTGGCACCTTGCCCTAGTTCAAAAATTATTTAAAACTGCGCCCTGATGTGAACGCCTAAGGCCCATTTCTCTTTGTGCTATGTGCCTGGACCTGCTGAGGAGAGCACCATCAGCTAGAGTGTACTTTATTAAATGCATTTGAAATACATAATAATTGTGTTCTTTCCCTCTAATAACTGGCACCCACAGCAGATCGCTTTGAGACATGGGCTTTCTGTGGCTGAGCTGAACACTGTGTAACACTTTTTTCCTACCTTCCTCTCCTTCCCATCCCAGTTTCTTTTCTGTTTGACTGAGCGATTTCCTCTCCTGCGTTATTCTGATGTGGCCATGGCCTAGTAGTTTATACTTAAATTTTTCTTGCTGAACTTTTAGGCAAAATACTCTTCCTTCTCCTCTTTTTGTCCTTTCCAGTGCTATGCTGAATCCTATGAATGACCTGCTGCTGTTTACCCTGAAGGTAGTTACATTTCAGTGCAGCTTTGCCTGGCATATATACAGTTTATGAAGAACTGGGGAGCTAAAAACTGATTTTCAACTCTTCCACAAGCTACGTAGAACTGCATTCTTGTTGGCCATGCATGCCACAATTATTTTAAAAACAGATTTTATAGTGTAGGAATTTCAGGGAAGGAAATATTGCTACTATTTAAACTCTTAGAACACAGTTTAGTTGCCACGATGACTTAAAAATAATGACATTTTAAAAGTCTCAGGATGCTTGAAAGTCTCTAGGAAAAAGAAGGGCAGTGTCTTTAAGGGAAATTACCCTTTCTAACAGGATAAAACTCATAACTAAATCTTGTTTGAATACTGGAAAGCATATGCCCAGCTACAAAGCCTGAATCTCACATGTGAGAGGGAAGCATAAGTGGCTATTTTTATTCATTAAGAAGTCACTGCCCTTTCCTTTCCCTTTACCATGTGAGATGCGAATGATCCTGCTCACAAGCGTTTCATGCTGCTCGCAGAATGGATTCTCTTTCTCTTCATAATTGTGTTCGCTGGATTAGCAGGAAATGCACTCCAGAAGTTCTTGTTTCCCCAGCCTCCCGTGATCACCTCTTTGTACCAGGCCCGAGCAAATGACCAGTAGCCATGTACTAAAACACAGGCATTTCAATGACATCCCTCTAAAGCTCACAAAGCTTAGAGGGTGACTTTCTGGGGGAGAAGAGAGGGTATGCCTGCCACCCGGCCTGCCAGACAGCTTTCTTTTTGTTTGCTTTACTCTCCATCCTCAGGCCTTTCTTTTCCCCCCTGGTCTCCTGGGTTATTTAAATTCTCAGTTGCTCTCATCAGCAGCTCTTTGTACTGCTTCCCTTCAGGTAGGAAGTTCTTACCTGTTGCATTATGTCCCCGTGGCCTAGTACAGGGGATTTCAACCTTTCTCTGTTGGTGATGTGAACTCATCTAGATTGGTGGAGAGCTCAAGTGAGTGTGATTTTCTCAGTCATGCTTCTTGGACCCACAGTCTGTAGCCCTGAGAGTAGGGCAGCACTCAAGTTATAACCATTGGCTAATGCTGTCTTTGGGTGGGGGAGGACAGCAAGGATTTGGTGAGTGGAACAAAATCTAGGAAAGTGTTCCTTGCATCAGCATCCTCTCTAATGCTTTCCCCAAAAGTCCTTCTAGGAGCCTATCTCAAGCCCTACTGCTTTTTAGGTGGAAACTTCAGCGTACAGCTTAAATGTACCAATCTTACACCAAGCAACTAGTTTCATTGTTGTTTTTTAATTCTAGCTCTGACACAGACTCCCTGTTCAGACTAAGGTGAGTCCCTTCACTGATGTAATGACTTGTTTTGCCCGTCTTAAATGGGGTTCCTGCTTAACTATTCTCCATGGCTTATGGAGAGTTGCATGATCACAGCAAAATGCTTTGTGTTACTGCAGACTCTTAGTACAGTCCAGTGTTTTACCTCCCATAGCCCCTATTCCCTTTTTCCCAGTGCACATAATCACTTTTTTCCATTCTTCCTGAGCTTTCTCCCCATCCCTCTTGCTCTCTTTCTGCTATATAGGATTAAACTTCAGTTTTGTGTGTAATAGGCTCTAGCCCTGGGACTGTAATAACTGTCCATGCCACCTACTGCTTGCGCAGCCCCTTCCTGTGTCAGCTGGTGCTCTGCAAGTGCCTTATGCTCCCTGCGCAGAGA
Source organism: Chauna torquata (assembly GCA_013399475.1). Lineage (NCBI taxonomy): Eukaryota > Metazoa > Chordata > Aves > Anseriformes > Anhimidae > Chauna > Chauna torquata. Next base: position 186,544 of record VXAL01016943.1, read on the forward strand.
AGTAGTGGGGGATAGAGAGCTGAAGCTATGGTTTCTTTGGGACAGTCTATCCCATACAAAGAAATTGGATGCAAGGACACATTCATGTGCTCAAAGGGCAATATATAGAGATGTTATAGCTTAGCTGAAGTAATGGGCCATTCCTGTCTGCAATACCCTACTCACCTGGCTACATTACTTCCAGCTCTGTAGTCTCTTCTGGCACATGGGTTCCTGCAGTGTATGTTTTAGGAGGACAGAATTACTGGTGCTGCTAGTGCGTCCGTGAAGGGTTAAATGATGGGGGCTGCGAGCCATGGCTTCTCCTGGGGAATAAGGACTAGCCAGAAGAATTGATTGTCTTGGCTTATTGATCTTTCAGGAAACAGCACTGAAGTGATAATGCTCTTCCTGCCACTTTGAGGCACTTTGTACCAGCAACATCCTCTGTTTACCTAGAATAGTGCAAAGGCAGAGCTGTTCTGTTGCTAACCCATTCCAGAAAAACCCCGTGCTAGGCATGTGTCAAGTTTACCACTTCCCTGTCTGCTCCCAGGGAGATGTGCATGTGCAGGGAGGCTGCTCACCAGGTGTTACTGGCTTATAATGGTTAATGGCGATTGGCTGTGAATGGGTGGTTTGTGAGAGTTAATTTTCTGGCAGTGTCTTGGTCTGTAGCATTCTGTGAAGTTGCAGCCTATAATGTCACAGGGTCCCCTTCCCTTCCCGGACTTAGTGGTTGAAATAGGTGGTTGAACTCTTTTGATCCCGTGAGCCCCATGCTAACTTCTAGCCACCTGCGTGGGCTGCTGGTGGTGGGATGATGAAACGTCGCACCTGCTTTGCACTGAAGCTTCAAACCTGCTCTGAGAAGCCAGGCATTTCTTTCTGGCCCTGGGGTAGTAGAGGGAGAAACACCTACTTGCTACAGGAGCTGCTGGAGGAGGAATGCTTTTTGTGTGCTCAGCTACATCCACACCTTTAGATGCATAAATCAAATGTCCAAAGAGTGCAGCATGTGGAGTGGCAGCCCTAAGGGTCTGGGTGCTCCTGTGTCCATTGGCCTGGGTCAGGAGGCACGCTTTTCGGCCTGTTTCTGGGCTCTGGGACTCTTAGTTGTCCTTGCAGCACAGTGGGCTGAGGAAACCCTCATGCTATTCCTCCTGAGGCACCAGTTGCAGCCAGCTTGCAAATTGGGCTTGGCTCACAGCCTTAGCTAGACCATTGCTGGTGACTACAGATTTGGACTCTCACCTAAAGAAATAAAAGAGCAGCTTGCTCATCATGCTCCATATCTCCTTTTCTCTCTGCTTTGTACTCACGTGCTTTGCACTCTTTCCATTTCTGGATGTGTTCTTGTGTTACAAGGAGTCTCAGACAGGTCTCTGCAGCTTCCCATAGCCAGGTCAGAAGGCCGGGAAAGCTTGGAGCCATTAGAAGCGTATTGCAGAATCTTGCAGATAGCCAGGAGGGCCAAAAAAGCTATTGTGAAATGCTTCTTTATGAAGTCAGGTCAGCTTATATAGCGAGATAAGCAAATAACTTAGAGCCATTCAATTACCCTATATATCATTTCAATAGTTGATCATCTTTAATGTTTCCAACAACTTTATTGCTGTACTTGATGTTTTACTTTAGATCTCCACCATGTGAAAGCAAATGATGAAAAAAATTGCAGTTTTATTTTAAAAGGAAAAAAAATGTCTAGACGACAAGTTTTCAGGGAACAACTAAGAAGCAAAGCCAACTACTTCTTTTTTTTTTTTTTTTTAAAAAGAAAGGTTGGGGGAATAACGCCAATGTATATGATAGAATATAATTATGTTTATTTTGGGACTTGATCAGTACTTGAACATTTGAGTCTTACGGTACTGGGTTTAATATAGTATGCAACATTGTATATTATGTAATGTAAAATTATTATCTACTACTTAATAAATCTCATGCTGTGACTGTTCCACTTCTGTTTAACTAGCTCCCAGTCTATGAGTTATGCTGGCAGCTTTGTCTGTTGCTTCCATTTTGCCCTTGTTGTTTATATCATGATGCAATTCCTACTCTTGGAGCTGCTGCATTTAGTCATGAGACAGCTTCTGTCCTAAAGACCTTACAATCCGATTCAAGACAAGAGACTACTGGGGGTAGAGTCAGTCATGAAGTCTGTGGCTATAAGAAAGTTGAGGGTAACTGAGGCAGGAATTTGTGGTAATGTATTGCTGCAAGTGTGGCTTCTTTTGAATACAGGTGGCTTTACTTACTGTGCACTTAACTAAAAGATATACTCCCCCCCCCTCTTTTTTTATATCTCATTATGTCCCTGTGTAAAACCTGCCTAATTCTTTACTTTGCAAAATTAGCACCTCTGCATCTGTAGGTAGAAGAGAGCTCTGCTATGTATTCACAGTATCTTTGTACTTGCGTTTTCCCCCTTTTTTTCCAATACTGTAGTCATTGTTTTCTCTCTTTTTTTTTTTTAAAAAAAAAAGCTTCTTAGGGAGCAGACTTTAAACCAAAGGAAGTATTTTTTTCACATAACACAATTAAACTGTGGGATTTGTTGGCCTCTGCATCATTCAGTAGCAAAGTTATGGATGGACTCGGGAAGATAGCAAGGAGTTTATGGAACATGCAGTCTCATCAGTGGCAAGTACACATTATGATCTAAAGGGAACAGCCTAAGCCACAAAAGCACAGCAAGGTGAAAAGCAGGCAAAACATTCTCCTTTCTTAGTGTTTCCCTGAGCACGTGTTAGTGGCTGCTATCAGAGATGAAATATGGGACTAGCTAACTTCTTAACTTGACCTAGGTGGCTGTCCTCACAGCTTCTGCTGCAAGTGGAACAGGTGTTCTCACTCAGTGCAGATAGCTGAATTACTTTGTTTATGTGATACCACATTACAGACATGCAGCGTTTGTATTTTGTGTACACTGAATGGTTTTCTACTGTCATAGGCCATGTTCCCAAAGCTGTGAAAGTTCCTAGGATAGATAAGCTATGCCACCATGAAAGTAGCAGCGAAGACAAGAATGCAGCCAGGCAGTGAGGCTGAGCTCTCAATAAATGATGCTTCCTGAATTTATCCTTTTTGACTAGTACTGTGTTCCTTCCACCAGACTGGGTGGGTTTTGCAGTGAAATTTCAAGGACAGAGGACGGCCCAAAGGAAAAGAGGAAATGGGTTAGAGGATGCGTAAGACCAAACTATGCAGCAACTGTGAGCTTGTTTCAAAGTATAACATCCTCTGCTCTGCAATGCATAGGTCTGCAGAAGGTTTAGTCACCTGATGGGCTTTGGTTTGGTGGTGTGTTGAGTCAGAGGAACATTGCATCGTGGTATCACCTACTGGTGAAGATTTGTTGAATTAAATTGGAACTATATTATAACACCCAGCAGTTTCTTTGCATTCTGACACTTGTTCCTTGTAACTACAGCAATGGCTTCTGGCTTCATCTTTCCTATCTGTGGGTAAGGAGTAGTGGTGGCCTGCAGTACTTTCCTTCTGCAGTGGGAGATCTGGGAACATCTTCCCATGTGTTCCCAAAGCTCTTGGTTACCTGACAGAGGAGGCATTCAGACAAACACAAGATATTTTGCTTGTGAGGTGAAGGTCCCGTGTGAGAAAGAGGAAGGATCACAAACGTTTGTGCTTCCAGTGGTCACATGAAGCAACCTGCTTTGTGTCCAACACCTACCCTGTGAGCCCAGAGCACTGAAAAAGTGCACTGTTATCTGTTGAAAACAGTAGTTTAGTGGTTTGCTNCAAATGCAACTATCTGTAATCTTGTAGTTGTAAACCTGTGTAATCTTGGAAGCTGTCTCATGTTGTAGTTTTGCTGCTTAATGTATGTCTTCAGTAAAACATGAGTGAGTGCCTTGGGGCTTCTAAGCAAATTTACTTTCATGGCCCAGAATTCACCTCTGTAGTGAGAGGGCAGCTCTGCATTCCTTTTGGGGAGCTAGAAAAGGCCAGGCAAGGGGCAACAGTGCCTCCTGTCTTGCCTCAAAATGTAGATTGTTGTCTTTTACATGTTTCTACTGTACTTTGCATTGCTACGTACTGACCCACATTGGAATCAAAATCTCTTACACTGAAGACCTGATAACTACTCAGACCTGAAAAAAATCATTACAGACCTGGAGTAGTGGGGAGCCATGGTAGCTTTAGCTCCCCATCCCAGCCAGAAATATTCCCAATTTTCCTTTCTAGCCCATCAATAATGTGGGGCAATTATGTGACTATAGACTGATATTGTACAAAAAGATGTTTGTGCCATTTACTATTTAAAAGTCAAGCCAAGCAGGAATTTATGCTGCTGGTTTCCCATTCATCTGGGAACTGCTGTAACTTTGGTAAAGGCACGTTTCTGCAGAGAGAGGGCTTGAGCTGCTAATTTGACTGTAGGAGTTTATTTCTGGAATGCAGCAGTGTTTCACCAACGGAACAGCTGTCCTGGAAACACTTACCACACGGGGTCATTTTCCTCTCTGTGTGTAATCGACAAAGCCACCCCAGTTAATCTGAATCCTTTTAAGTCTCCTTAACTAGACCACAGGGAGTGCAGAGAGGTCTATGAAACTCTGACCTCCTTCACTTCCTTCTCATATCATTAGGGAATAAAAAATACTCTCGTGCTTAAATGTGTCTTAAAGGAGAAGCCTATAATTTTTTTCTGGATATGGAAAGCTGTTTCTGTCACTGATGTGCTACTGATTTGGGGGGAAGTGTTGGTTGTGTATTTTCTAAAGATATTTTGTGATAGTAGCGATACCTCTTCTAAGCTTCCCAGCTATTCTAGGATGTGGAATCACAGCAGTCAGAGGTGGGAAAAGCTTCTTAGGTTATTCAGTCCCTTTTCTTCTGTTTGCTTTGCTTTGCTTGCACAGCTTTCTTCCATGCCCATTCACTGATGGGGTGACAGTTCTATAGCTTGAGCCCTTCCGCTACCAGAGAAGTTTAACTGGTTACTCAGTTCAAATTCTTTAATTTCTCTTTTTTTTTTTCCTCTCTAGTTTTCTCTCATGTTTCCCAATTTCTTCTTCACTCTTTCCACTCTTCAGTACTCTTTGACATAAGTCCTATCTCTAAATCCTCCTTTCCTCGACTAAGCTTTGTTTTTTTGCCCCCTGCTACTGCCTTGCATCAGTCTCTTGATCTGTTCTATAACCCTTATTTTGTTTCTGTTGGAAAGGTTTTGCACTTTGAGTTTTGTGATTCCTTTCTGTGTCTTAAACCTATCTTCTAGGCCAGGGTGCAAGGCTAGACACAGGTAGCTGTTCTTTATGGGGGGGAGAACATTCTCCCTCAAGCTTGGAGAAGGCCTTTGTCCAGAGGCCGCCATGTGGCAAGTACTGCACCTGCGTTCTGGGCCAACCTCACTGCAGCACTGATAGGTGCGTCACTGAAGCTGTGCAATGGAAGTCTTCATCTGCCAGGAATCAGGGACTGCTTCTTCAGTCAGGTACTTGAAACTGAAAAACACACGTTACCCCTACAGCTGCTGTCTCCTCTTTCCCCAGGCTACGCTAGCGTAGCTTTTCAGATGAGTAAGTATGACTTGGGCTTCCTAAAAATTAACCATGCCATCAAGCATTTTTGCCCCTACGATCAGTTGTTTCAGAAAGCGATTTAAAAAAAAAAAAAGACACCTCACTGAATTCAGCTAGAATATCTAAGAATTTCATTTCAGAGTAAGAAAGCTCTAGAAAATATTCAGTGGATATACAGTTTCTTTTTTCCTTTTGTAAATTCTCTCACTTACTGGGTGAGTGGGGTGAACATAATTAGTCCTGGGTCACCTTTATGGAAAAGTAGGATCTGAAAAGATGAAAAGGTTGTTGTGATACATTTGGAGAAAGGCAATATAAATTTTACTTAGTAAGAGCCAAGGGGCAGTAAGTTGTAGTAGGAAAGTGAGTCTTGCTAGCGATGTTTTAGAAGCTGTGGTTTGAGAGATGTTGCAGAAAGGAGAGATCAGTGGTTTTTGAGAACAGCCTGGTGTGACACAAACCAGAGGGGCAGTTGGAAAACTGCAGTGTGTGGGTTTAAGAGGCCTTGAATAGGCAGTAAAATGGTACATTGCAACTTGATGGAGAAGAATAGAAAAATATTACCCTCAATACTATGACAGTCTCTTCTAATGGAACATGGCTATAGTCACTTGAAATTAAATGATGGATTTGTTTTATCTGTTAAAACTAGATCAGTATCTGGTTAGCCAGAGGAGGTGAGAAGCTGGAAGAACAAAGATTTTCCTTTCCTGTTTATGAGCATGTGTTACAGCAGAGTCCGTGGCCTGACTTCAGTCTTCCAGTGCCCCCATGTTAGAAACACATATTGTAGTAGTAAAGGCAAACTTGGACTGTGCAGCAGTGGGGCTGGCTGGTTGACAGGCAGCTCTCTTCTCTCATTTTGTAACCCTGATGCGGTGGATTTATAAAATGTATTTTTTCTGTAGGCAACTTACTCTGTGAAGCTTGAATAAAATTTTAAAATAAAGCAGGTGTTAAAAAATAAAAATCAAGACATGGATAGATTTAACTGACCACTTTTCCTCTTGTTTTTGGTTCATGTACTGCGGAGCTCTTACCATGAGGCTATCAGATTTCTTTATGCATTCTGGTAGATGAGGCATATGTTGGCAAAAATGGGTAGTCTTTCACAGAAGGGTTACTATAATGTATAAGAAATTGCTTTATAAAAACTATTTATGATTCTTCTTTGTTGAAGCTTATAGGGAACAAAGAAGTTCTGGGTAGTAGGTACAACACAAACACTTCTTAGTGAATGGTTTCAGCAGACCAAAGCAGGTGCCACATTTGTACACGTTTGCCTTGCTTTCTACAACTCTTAAAGAACCAAAATGAATCTGAACAGATTTTAAGGCAGACCCACAGTACTTTGGTGCTTTAGGCTTAACTGTGTAACCCAGGCCATTAAAGTTCACCTAGTAAATCCTGCAGTGATCTGGTGGCTTCTCAACATCTTCTAGAGAGAGACACGCAGCCTTGATTTAAAGACATTGTGATAGATTATCTAGAATGCCTCATGGCAGGTTGTCCCAGTGGCCAGTTCCTGCTGTTTGAAAATATGCTCTTTATTGCAAAGTGGAATTTGTCTAGTTTTGCATGCTGGGAATAGTCTTGTCTTACATCCTTTTAAAGCTAGATTACAGAACTCTCCACTGTTAGATTTTCCCCCACTTACAATTAGATCAGGTCACTCCTTAGCCTGTTCTTGGAATTAAATTTATTATGCTTCTCAGATCTCTTACTGGATAGTCTTTGTTTCCAGCAAGTACTAGGTTGAGAGCACCATGCTTTTCAATTCAGTAATTATGTCTTTCAGTCTCGTTCTATCTCAACCATGTCATCATTTACCTACACAAAAGGGGAAGTTTTCAAAGAAAAATATCCCAAACATAAATAAAGCACCTGAAGTTACAGCAGTTGTGAAAATACGTTAGCAATGTGGAGACGGTATGTCATGTATGCCTGGGCCTATGGTAAACCTTCTTGTGGTCAGTTTGGATTAAACTAACCTTCTGGCATTTTTAACCCAGATCATCTCACTCTGGCCTGTCCATTCACATGTGTCAACACAGCTAACTGGTGGAAAGAAGTGATTGTCCTACTATACTTGGCATTGGTGCAGCCTTAGCTTGAGTACTGTGGTGGAGTTTTGGGCTCCGCAATGTAAGAAGGATATAAAAATAATGGAATGTGCCCAAAGGAGAGGAATGAAGATCATGAAATGACTAGAGGGCATGACTTACGAGGAGAGTTTCTTGGTTTCTTCAGGTTGAGGGAGACAGGGGTGACCTCATTGCTGCCTACAACCCCCTCACAAGGGAGAGCTGAGAGGGATGTGCCAATCTCTTCTCTCTGGTGACCAGTGATAGGATGCAAGGGAATCATAGAATCATTTAGGCTGGTAAAGACCTCCAAGATCATCCAGTCCAACCTTTAACCTAGCACTGCCAAGTCCACCATTAAGCCATGTCACTAAGCTCTACATCTAAATGTTTTTTTGAAGACCTTCCAAGGATGGTGACTCAACTGCTTCCATGGGCAGCCTGTTCCAATACTTCATAACCCTTTCAGTGAAGAATTTTTTCCTACTATCCAACCTAAATCTACAGTTGTTCTAAGCTTTGCGATATACTGTTCTCCAATGAGCTGAACTGACGCCTTTCTCCTTGTGGGGTGATGTCTAAATCAGTCCATCCTGGAAATATGATTTACTCCTCCATTCATTGTAGCTGGTGGGTGTATACCCTGCTGTTTTACCTTAACTCAACCTTTCACCAAATCCATGGCCAATACTTCTGACAGGGAGCCGAATGAGCAGACCATGGCATTTTGTCTTCCTGCTTATTTGATGCTCTGCAAGGGAAACTGCAGAGCCGGAAAGGGGTGCAGTGGAGCTAATAAGGGTCCTGTCTTAGCTTGCAAAAGATTAAGCAACTTCCTCAAAAGATATGCTGGGTTTACAGCAAAGACTGAGTTAGAAGAAGTTGGAAAGAAAATGAAGAAATGTGTGTCGTTTAATTGGGGAAATATTGGTTCATGCACTTTTTCATTGGCCATGCACTTTCTACCTTGTAGCAAAGAGTTGCGTATAATTGTTCTTTGGTATTTTGTGATTTCCTTTGTGACTGGTCATTAAAATAGGATATGTCTGGTAAAAGAGGAAATACAGCACTTAATGAGCAGTAACCACTGGTGTGGAGGAATTGGTGGACAATTGGTGAGGAATGGCTTAAAACTGCAGTACAGGAAGTTCAGATTGGGTATTAGGAAAAAGTTTTTCACTGAGAGGGTGGTCAGGCACTGGAACAAGCTTCCCATGGGAGTGGTCACAGCCCCAAGCCTGTCGGTGTTCAAGAGGTGTGTCTGGACAACACTGATTTAACTCTTAGGTTGCCCTGTGTGGAGTCAGGCGTTGGACTCAACATTCCTCGTGTGTCCCTTCCAACTCAGGATATTCCATGATTTTAAGGGACAGGACAAATGTGGGAATGAATGAATGGGGTGGGAAGGATGGTGGGGTCTCCTCTTTCAGCACCAGAGGTGGATTAAAGCATAGATGCAGCCTGTGTAGAGAGACTTCATTTTTTCTACAATCTGATTTATAAAAGCCAAACTCCTAAAGGAGGAAAACAGGCAAGGGCAATGTAGTTTTATGCTATTTGAATGTAACACATGTCATTTGTATCAAATTAAAGGAATATCTACACTTCTGCAGAGGGGAAAGAGATGTGGTGCTTTCATTGGTAATTTTCAAATGAAAATGTTATACTTAAGTCTCCCAGAGAAAGAAATTCAGTGTGTTCAGAGACTTTTGCCTTTGCCCATTCTGTATGTGGCAGAATGTAGTTGTGTTGCTCCAGGAAGAATTTGGGGAAGAAATCCTCATTTGGGTACTGCTATGTTCATACTTGCTGCCTTTGCACAGGAACGGTTGTTAAGAACTGAGTTATTTCTAGCAAGTTGCGCTCTGCAAGAGAATGAGTTCACATGAGACTAGAACTAGTAGCCCATTGTTAGGAGCATGAGAGGGTCAATCCTCTCAAGAACAGGGAATGGGTTTGCTTCTGTCTTTCAGGATTTCAGAATATTTGATTATTTCTTCCATTGACTACACCTACTATAATGCGATGAGAAGGCCATCTCCTTTCATCCCCCTTTGCTAGGATATTAGGGCTAGTCGAAATCGGACCCTGTGAAGGAATGTAGTAATGAAGCCCATCGTCAGTCTCAAATGCAGGTAGCCTGTACATCCATAATTTTACCATGAGTTTTATTTCTTTTCTTCTAAATTAGTCTTGCTGTTAAGAGAGCAATTGTAAGTGCTTTAACAAAGAATTCCCGTACCAGTTGACAGATACATTGAATTGTTAATACATTCACTATAGCTGTATCCCTAAAAAGAAAATACTTGGATCATGAAATCAAGGTAATGGTGCTTCGTGCATCAAAATTGCAGCTGCTGGGGTGAAATATGCCTTTCTTTGTACTTTCTCTGAATAATATGATTGTTTGTGATATAGCCAGTCTAAGACTTATGGAAATAGCTTCTCAGCTGGTGTAAACCTGCACAGCTGCAGTGAAACCTAACAAGCTATACTACTATACAGCACACTACAATTTAGCTCTCGATGTCCTTAGGTGGATGTTTCCTTGCTTTTAAGTGGTCAGGTTTTGTATGTGGTGTAGATAACTACAGGGTTGTCAGCAAACTAAAGCAACCCTAAGCATGGTTCTGACACAGGATTTTCCTTCCAGGCTGTACCTACTTGAAGGTTAATATTCTTCAGGTAAGTGTAACACAATAGAGAACTGAATGAGAGAGTGGGGGAGAATAGTGGTGACTGGCAAGTCCGATCTGAGTTGGCATTGTGGCACCACAGACCAAGGGGGAAAAGCGGGCAGGTTGCAAATGCTGGCCTTTGTGTGAGACTTGATTGTGTTGTATGGAGGCAGGACGTCATGAAGCAATGAGGTAGTGTTCCTGCTCTGTACTGCTCTGGTGAGACTTTCAGCTCTGGGCACTAGAAGCAAAAAATGCAGAGGAAACTTGGAAGATAGTAAGAGAAGAACAACAAAAATGATGACAGAGCTGGAGGGATTGTTTTTATGAGGGAAGATCAAAAGAACTGAATATGTGGAGCTTGGCTAAGTGATGACTAAGAAGGGAACATGAAAACTACCTACAACTGTTTGAAGGATATAAACACTAGAGGTGAGCAAACAGCGGGGAGAAATGGTCTATGAATTTGAAAGTAATTTTCAGTTCAACCATATTTCCACCCTTTAGTGCTCACTTTCTGTTAAGACTTGTGCTTTACTGAAAACATTTTCAGGGAAAAGCACACTTGAACAGTTCAAACGCTTCAGTATCTACAAGGGAATTCTGAAATGTAAGTTCAAGCTTAAAATTTAAAATTTGCTTTACCTTGAATAAGTCACTTAATGCTAATCAACAGTATGGAAATTTCCTGTATGGTAAGGCAAGTATGTGGTTGAAAATTATACTTTCAGTTTTACGTGATACTTGTCCTTCCCTGATGGAATTACTTAGTTAACTGAGCAATGCAGGGTAGGTTCCATCTGCCTTCTAATAGCTTTGCACAAAAAGGTGAGGCACTTGATTTTGTTGACAGACTGTATTTTATAAGTAGTATGATTTGCATGTTGATCTGTTGGGGGAGGTATTTTTTGTTTGGCAACAGTTAAAAGTGATTAGAGCACAAAATGTGAACATGTCACATGTATGAGGGTTGTTGGTGCAGTGTTATGATGTTGTCCAGATGTGCTTGTGCCCTGCAAGGGAGATCTTTTGTAATTTGTTTGTGGTCAATTCATAAGGTATGAAAGGTGAATTTAGCTCCTGTGACCCCCATGGACAGTTAGCACAATGAATTGAGAGGAAACCTGAGTTTTAAGATAATGTATTAATGGTGAAATTTTCTCCTCCTGGAGGTCCACTTCTCATTTAAACTACTTGGGCAAAGCAATGGAAGCGGGTGCTGGGCAAGCCTTAGGTGAACTGACTAATTTGGTAAGTCATTTTCAACTTTGGTGATTTGTGAATTCAGGCATTAAATTCTGTGTTAATACTCATCAATAGAGTTGTCTAAGCATCTTTCCCTGTTAATGCAGGATTGATGCATGCTGCTCAACAAATGACAAGAAATACACAGTCAGCTGTGTAGACACACTCTTTAAGAAAATGCCTCTCTGGAAAACACTGTGTATGTATGCATGCATGCATGCATCAATCCATACTGTACACAGAAACTACAGGCATTGACCTATGCAAACACACACCAAATTATCGCTTTCTATAAACAAATTAGCATGCTTTAGAAGGTGAAAAGCTCTATAAAATTGTCTGCCCTGTTGTTTATGGCATGAGCAGAGGATGCACTACATTACAGAGGAGCTCACATTTCTCTCTTCTCCCCCCGCCCCTCTCTAAATGGACGTGTGCTCCGTCCGTTTCACCATTGTTCCTGCCAGCCCGATCCCAGCAGGGGTTCCCTAATTAGCAATCTCTTCATTTCCAATCAAAGCACAAAGCGGCCCCAAAAGCCTCTCTTTATGAGGGAGCTGAGCAGTGGCTGGGGACGTGGAGTGGGATAATTGCCTTCGCCACTGGCAGCAGTAAGCAGCCTGGCTAATTCATTATTGTAATAACTTTGCTTGTCCTTGGGGAGGGGGGGGGCTAGGATGGGGAGGACTGAGCCTGGCGGTGCTAGCTGAGGACAGGGGGAAGGGGGAATCCAGCCAGAATTGAGGTAGGGGATGGGGACAATGGGCAGGAAAGGAGAAACTATTTAAGATTTTTTTCCCTCTGTCCCCCGTAAATAATTTGAGGAGGATGTTAATTTGTTGTATGGTAGCCAGTGCTCCCTAAGCAGGACTGCTGAGTGCACGCCTCTGCTCTGCCCTTGGTGCGTTCACAGAGAGGGTGTCCTGCAAAGGCATGTAACTTGGCCCCAGGATTTCTGGGGAGGCTGAGGCTTAGGGGGTGGGGAGAGCTCAGGAATTGCCTCTCAGTCTAAGTAGAAAAAGTTGATGCTCAAGCACTGAGATAAGGTTGAATGACTGAGCTGCCCCCACCCAGCAATCTGTGGCATTCAGTGATGCACAAGAAGTCACCAGTCCTAGTGTGGAGACTGCATGCTGTGTCTATTCCACCCAGCCAGCAGCTGACAAGTCTGTGGCAGAGCTTTGTTCCTATCTTTTGTCTCTTTAAAAAACTTTTAATCACTTACACATCTTCATGTGGGCTGTAGCTTTGACTTTGCTGGAGCTCTGTTGGCTTCCAGTAGCAACCAAGGCTCTGCCCTTGTGAACAGACCGCTAGGCTGAGATGCAAGCAGCTGCCTGGAACTGCTAAAGGGAATGCGCAGACGTGGTGGTTACTTCTTCTTACATGAAGGGAAGTGTCTGTAGTATGGCACAGTAAGCTGTTTAGATTTTTGTTTTTGAAATAGGCATGCGTTTTCAGTAGGTAAGACCAGTCATATATTTCTGGACCCACTGGTTCTTCTCTTTTATTTCTTTGTTCTTACCTCATATTGGTGTGGCAGGGTCTTGGCTACTCTGAGTGATAGGATGGCTCCTTTTCTAGATTCCTCTGAGCTGTTACTGCTGTGTACATTCAGTGAGCCCATCACTCTGAGACTGTCACCATTCACGTTCCTGCAGTGAGATGGCTGGTAATGTAGCTATGCATTGTACTGTTGAAGTTTTCTTTCGCTGAAAATTATTATTTCTGACATGAAGTAAAACAAAAGAAACACTGGCATCAAAGTGCAAGTGTCAAACATAAATTTGTGTGTAGCAGGAGCAGGAGTTTCCCGTTAAACTATAGCACTCCATTCTGGAGCTATTCGTGGTGTATTTTTGTTATGGAGAGGCACATGGAGCAAGTCCTCAGCTTGATGTGCATTTCAGTAATTTCCCAAAGAGTTTAGCCACCTAAGATGTAAAGAGACAGATGTTTCTGGGGTAGTTGGATGAGGCACTGGAGAATTAATAGGTGTTTGGAGCAGGATTTATAGTTGACATCCTGATTCTAGTGACCAGTGCTGTTTTCCCACCTGCCTTGTGCTAGTTGCTGTCTAGCAGGTTTCTCCACCTCTTAACCAGACATTCATCCTCTTGGAGACTGTGCTGTCTACAGCCAAACAAATGTCAACTCAGTTGACAAGCAAGAACAAAGTTCCTATGCCCTGTACCAACGTGTGTGAGCAGTCCACAGTAGTGATGCTAGAGTCCCAGCAGAAATTTCTTGATTTTTTTTTTAACTATTATTACTTTTTTCAGTGTTGTAGTCTTGGTTGTGTTGTGCTTCTTGCTGTCTAATGTACACACCATACAGGGAGAAAGGTTCAGATGGGCCTGTGAGTGAGAACAATGACTATTAGGGGAGATTTCAATCACTCGTTCTGTGTCTTGCTTCTGGATCCTTTCTGTCTAAGGATAATTGTAGCAGTGATGGGGGGAATTGCACCTCTCACAGCTTGTGAACTTAACAAGTTACAGCAGTAACAGCACATAGGGTTGAGGTGAACTCATACAGAATCCTGTCTGCTAAAAATTGAATATTCCCATTCATATGTTTGTGGGATTCTCAGTTGTGTGGTGTGTCCTACGCTTGCTTTGCATTTTTTCCTCCAGCCCTTGGAGATCACTTCAATGGTGTGAAAAGTGTGGTGGCCAAGGGTTAGAGCCAAACACTCAGTGGAAGAGACTTTGAACAAATCATTTTCTTTCCTTGTGTTTCCAGCTGCTCAGGAGTGAGAATAATCTTGAATCCCCTTCCTGATGCCTTAGGAGGCTAAAGACCTTTTGGTAAATAAATTGGGAACATGCACTTGAAAAGGCTGAATGATGTCTGACATGCAGCACATTGGCGTAAGATTGATGGGATGCCAGGATATGGGCAAGGGTGGATGGACTGGAGTAACGATGGGCAGTTTAGTCTTTGACTTCTCTTCCCTTCCTAAATTGTTGCATCATTAGCAGTTGCTTCTGGGGAGGTAAGAAATTGTGGCAATGGGCATGAGAAGGAATATTAATGATGCAATTTCCAGCTGGGTTCCACTCCAAGGCCTCGCTGGGTGATGTGCATTTTTAATCATAACAAACCAGAATGAGAAGGAGTTGTTTGCGGTGAGGCAGACCTGTGTGTGGAGCCACGGTGTGTGACACCATCTCAGACCTCTGCCTGCTGCTCAGAGGAGGCTGTTGCATACAGCTGCTGTGTTTGAGTGCCACCACAAACTAGGATGGACAATGACCATAGTAAAACCTGGATCGTCTAGGAATGCATCCATGGAGGGAGTCTAGTAATTGTCTTGAATGGCCTAAGCCTCTTGACCTGAAGAAATTGGCCCCGATCCCAAAAGGGCAGCATCTAAATGTTAGAAAGCCTTGTGCTAACACAATGCTGAATTCCCTGTTAGCCAGTTTTTGTAGTCTTGATGGTTTCTGTGCAGGGGGTCATATCACTTGTTTGTGTTTCTAGAAAGTGATTTCTCTGACTTTCAGGGGAATGCAGTCTGGCTGAGTGATGTGCCCAACAGCAGGACCGCTTTGATTCTTTCAGTCTTAGACAGGAGCGTGAGAGAATTTAGGAGAACCCTTGAGATTTTCTTATCCTCTGAGACATTTTGCATTCTGAACTTTCAGCCACAGAGAGCTCTTCTGTACTGCTTTGGGATCCCATCATTGCATGGTTCAAGCAGCCAGGAGCTGTTTATGAGGGACACGAAGCCCCCTCACCTAGGGCTGAGTATTTTGTGCTCATTTAGCAGTGGGACATGCAGCTCTGTCCTTGATAAACATTCGGGAATGTGCCAGCTGCCTACCCTAACTTACCTGCTGAGCTTCAAGCTCCGTGTCTTGGGAAAGGCACCTGTTTACTTGTCCTTCATCTTTTACTCTGTCTTGGTGACTGAAATTCCTTTGTCTGTAGGGTCAAATAGCAAATAGTAACACCAGCATTTTAGTCCTGCAGTCGTCTAGTGTGAGAATATAGTACAGAAGCACTGCCTTTTTGTGGCAGAGGTGTCTGATAATGTTTCTGTGGCAGAAGAAGAATCAGCTTAGCTTTCTCAGTACAAGACTTACAGCACACACTAAGCAAGACAGCCATTCTACCTAGCAGAAGGCAGGGGTGCTACAGGTACTCTCTCACTATAATACAGGAGTTTTGCGAGGAAGAAATACTTGTTTTGCAGCCCCTCATGTACGTATTAAGGCCAGAAGTACTGACTTCCTTGTTGTTGTCACCAACCATTCAGTTGCTCCCCTGTGCATTAGTGTTTACCCAAACTAGGGAAAAGGGGTAAAGTACTGCATGCCTGGACCTCGCAGCATCCAGTTTTGTGTATCTGGCAGAGAAAAGGTGGCTTGTGTTTGATATCCCACTGCTCTGGCTCATTATTTTCAAGTAAACAAGGTGGGGGATCTGGAAGAGAGAGGAGAAAAAGCCTGTCCTGGTTTTTATCCCATTAAACTGGGAGCTAGCATTCTCTGGCGTGGTCCATGCTGACACAGCCACCTGTGTTCTCCTGGGTGGGGTTAGAGCTTTGCTGCAGAAAGACAGGACGCTTTCTGTCAGAAAAAGATTTTCTGAAAGAACATAGATGCCTGCAAAATCGGAGCTAGCCAGGCCACTCGTGTCTGCCCCAGCTCCTGCCTGCCGCAGTGCCAGGGGAAATGCCAGCAGCTTGAAGACTTCTGTTTTGCTTCAGAATAAAGGTTATAGGATTCATGTTAGAGCTGTTTCACCTGAGGAAGGGAATTCACTGAAGTTGCTGAGGAGGGAGTGGGGAAGGGATGGGAGGAGTCGCCTTTCAACATCCACAGTAGATGCTGCCTCTGGCATAAGTGCCCTGGTTGGAGGACAGATCAAGGGTTTTGGACATGTTGTGTGCATGCAGCAAGTCTGGCCCTGAGAGAGGCACCCTTCCACTTGGCAAAGCTGCCCCACTGCTGCTGCTTGACGCCCAAGCAGCCAATATGCCTCCTCCACAAAAGGCTTTGGTTTAAAATGTTGAAAACTCACAATTGTGTGTGTGTGTGAGGGTGTGGGGATTGCATGGACAGTGGTCCCCTCCCACTGTGTATGTGTGACAAGTGGATATAGCTTGTTGTGATTTTTTACAATTGGTTTTGGGGGAAGATGGATACCATTTGCTGAGAGGGGTGTTTGTTGCCCAGGCAAAACTCCTAGTGTATTTACAGCAGCTGTACATGATCTCTGTGTGGGGTAGGTATGTGTGTGTGCATGTACATGCTTGTGTATGCCTTTATTTCCATGCTCCAGCTGCCTGCCTCTGATTTAAGGGCAGGTTTTATTCCCCAGCTGCCTCAGGGCTCCTCTTTTCTGATTGCATTAAAGTCTCCGTAATTCTCCCCTCATTAATGATTGGCATATTTTTACCTCTCACTAAAGGAGCTTGCAGGCAACTCCCGTGGGGCCCTGCTCACCAAATGAAACAATTTCATCCTGCTCCAGAAATGCATTAAAAAGGGTTTGTCAGGATCTTATCGCCAGTTAGGGAAAGCTAATCAAATTACTTCTATTTATTAGCTGCTGCAGCAATGTGTCATTCCATCAAGTACAGGTACTGGGACAGGCGGGGACTGCGTGGAGAACTCTGCATCCAGTGCTGCTGTCTTGTTCTGCACAACGCCATCTCTTGCCAAGGGAGGCTGTGAACTTCCCTGCAACAGTGCTTTTGCCACCATTCCCACCAGGATTCCCCCCTCTGCTGCCCTTCTTTACTCATCTTTTCCAGGGTAATCTCCAAAGTCCCTTCCCTGTAGCACTCCTGAGCTTTTATCTTTGGGTCCGTTGCTTCTGCATTTGGTTGACCTCTTGCTGTTACTGGTTACATTTTGCTATGGACTTTGTTTTGAGCTTCCCCTCCCCCACAAATTTAACTCAGTATTAAACCAATCCGAGAATGATTTGTTATGTGGTTTCTCTTTGGACCTGAGGACTTGCTGACAAAGGGAACAGTGGGGCAGGACTGTGGCAATTTGGAAAATCATAAATATAGTTATTACTTTCTGAATCTTTTAGGAAATTTGTCAGCTTTTGTGTTTGGTTCATTGGAGGTTGTTGGTTTTTTGTTTGTTTGTTTCAATCCATGTGGTCTGGAAAGGCAATGAAAATTGGGGGACTGGGAAAGAAAACAACTGAGGGTTTGTTTTGTTTTGTTTTCCTTTTTTTGAATTAGCTAGGTTCCAAGGACCTAGCTGGAACACTGAGAAGAGCACCAACTGTTGCTGGGTTGCTCATGTGATCAGCATCACTAGTGGTTTGTGGAGCAGGAGGTGTGAACTCAGACAAAAGCTTGGTCTTTTATTGATTCCACATGTGGAACATGCTTGTGGAACAAATGCATGGTGCACTTGTGTTTGCAGCCACATACGCACTCCTGTTCTTGCATGTGATCCTAATTCCCAGGAGGAGTGTACCTCCTATGGGCATGCTCTAAAGGGATGTGGAGACAAGTGCCTGAGATGCACTTCTAAACTTTAGAAAATGTAAAGCTACTTCCATGCCTTTACTATTTCCTTCATCTTGAAACTAAGAGCAATTTCATTACTTGTGTTGTGGATAAACCTGATTTTGCTAGTGAAAATGTGCCTGTTTCCATGTAAAGCTAGTCTCATATTTGGGGGCAGGGGGGAACACAGAAGAATAAAACCATTTAGCTGATGTATTTGCATGAAGTGAAGTGTGTCTAAGTAGAGTTATGGTGATTCATGATGATATTGCTGTGCACTTTATGTAAACCTTTGATGTTCCATTTTGTGTATATCAAGAACTTCATCTTAGCACAAAATCCTCGGAGAACAGTGAAAATGTGCTGTCCCCGTGATTAAGTGTCTGTGTGAACACAACAGTGTGCACATGGTGTTGACTTCATTTAGGGCAGGTCTGTGCTGGTTTTCAGCATTTTGCAGTGTATGTACACACATGCACACTCTGTCTTTGCATAGAAATGATGGAGTGAATAGAGCTTTGACAGTATTCTGGTACTACAAGCAATGATTTCTGGAGCTTAGGTTGGTGGGGGACATGGCAGATACCCCGGCTGCCATGACTGTGTGAATTCACTGCGTGGCGGGAGCGGCTGGCAAGCTGCAGCAGCCCTGGGTGCCATTCCCAGGAGCAGGAGTAGCAGGATGAGTGGGGCAGTCTTGCCCCATCAGCCCCATGCAGTGAGCCACACTCCAGCATCCTCATTATCCGCACAGTTCAAAAGGCAGTCCTGAGCGGTCCGTCACGTCCCACCAAAGGCTGTATCGATTGGTCTGTCGGAGCGTTTCCCGGGGTCCTTTATATCTCTCTGCCTCGTCGTCAGTAATGAAGAGGCTGAGCGCAGGGAGAGTCAGCAGATTCCCAGCTGCTGGGATTTCTTCATCTTCTCATCAGGATTTTAATTAGACACGTCCGAGAGGGCAGCACTGTGTGAGGGCGGGCGGGAGCTTTATCAAGCAGGCCACATCTTTAATTNGGACAGCAGTCCCTAGTGTGCTCAGCAAAGAAGGCCTTTACTAGGGATCAAGTGGAAATTGTTCCCCTCCTCCCCATCCTGCCATGCTATTTACCTGTTGCCAGAGTGAGAAAGGTTCCCCTTGCCCCTTTCCTAGGAGGCAGGAGGTAGATCTGAAAGGTGTTAAGTGGTAAGGGCCAGAGATGCTAGGAATGAAAAGTATAAGTTTGGTTAGAGAAAAATGAGAAAACTGTCTCTTCCATGCTGCCAGGATTGTCACTTGAGCTCTCCTGTGCCTTCCCAGCCTTGGGAAACCCTGTGTGTTTTCTGACACTGCATAGTAAGAAGCAAAATCATTTCCTTCTCCTTCAGTTTGGAATTGGCAGCCATCCTGCCATTGCTGTTTTGTCCAAAAGAAACCTTCTGTCTTTCCATGTATCCTCAGCACTGGTGGCATGAGAGCAGACTGCTCTGTGGCTTCTGCTCTCACAGACTTCTTCCCTGCTCTTTCATGGGCCAGCTTTCCACCTGACACGAAATCTTACCTTCAGCCATCCCTCTTCTGTCCAGCCCTAGAACCCACACCTCCCTCCAGCATTTGTCTCCTTCCCCACAAGGTGCGTTTTGACACTGTTTGTAACCCAGCTGCCATGCCCTGCTGGATCATATTCCCCGTTCTTAACTGCAGTTGCATCATCATTGCTTTGTGTTATCTCATGGGAATGGTGTTCAGAGTTCCCACTGAACTGAGTGGCTGGGCCAGACTGCTGTGGTGGATCAGTGCTCCCTGGCTCAGCCAGCCCTGTGGGACCTGGGATGCCCACAACGGAGTGCAGCGCCCACTGTCCACAAGCTGGTGAACCGAGCTCAGCCGCCTGTTGCTCTCCAGAACTTTCTTCTGAAATTCACGCCACAGTCTAGGCTGTGTTTGTGTCCAGCGTGAGGTAGTCTGATGCTTCCGAAATATTGTTGCATTTCCCGGCATGGAAAACCGGGCCTGTGCCGGAGGGAGCTTTCCCTTGGTGCCCACAGACTCCCAGTGCTCTGAGCAGAACAAGATCTGGAGGATGTGCTTGGGATCAGCAAGGACTCAGTAATTGGACTGTTGTTCTTTCATTTTGCTACGCAGTAGCGAGCAGATTATAGAGCCCACATGTTATAGATTTCCTGTCATCCCTCATGAATCAAGCTCCACTGTCTTATTTACTGTCGGCCAAGGCCTGTGAATAACATCACCAAGGGATACACTCTCACGCAGTTGTGCAAACACAGTACAGAGCAGTTTCATGTGCCTTTGAGCTGTCAGTTTGCCTTCCCCCATCACAACACTTTAGCAAGGCTTTATGGTAGAGAAGGGCCCCCTGCTTCCTATCTGTGCAGAATGGCTCCTGGCCTCCCTGGTAGCTCACAGTTTGTAAAACTGGAGGCAAACCTTTGCTATCCCAATGATGTGAAGTTCCAAAATTGGTAACTTGATTGCATTGCTCCTTTACAGTTCCAGTCATTCTATATGCTCTCTCTCCTGCATGCTCAAAGGATGTGGACTTCTGGTTTCCTGCGAGCTGTTTCACGTGAAATTTGGCAGGTCTTCACTGCTTGTCAGTGAGAAAAGATTAGTTTGTGCTCAGGGCACAGCACTGGAAGGCAGGACCGTAGGCATGGCTCTCAGCTCCGTTAACCACGTCTGCTAAGAAATTTTGCTACGCTACCTAGTAGCGTAGTGAATGTAACAAATGATAGCCTTGATACCACAGGGAACTGCATGGGGCTGTGACAGGGGAGGGTCGGGCTAGGTGTTACAGGAAAAGGTCCTTCACCGAGAGGGTGGTCGGGCACTGGAACAGGCTCCTCAGGGCAGTGGTCATGGCACTGAGCCTGCTGGAGTTGAAGAAGCGTTTGGACAACGCTCTCAGACATAGGGTCTGATTTTTGGGTGGTCCTGTGTGGAGCCAGAAGTTGGACTCGATGATCCTTGTGGGTCCCTTCCAGCTCAGGATATTCTATGATTTATCAGAATATGTTTTCTCAAGTTTCCCCAAATTTCAGCTCAAGATTTTGAAAGTGTGTGAGAAATTGAATCCAGTTAAGAGATTTGCTTCAGTGAAGGGCTAACATTTTTTTTGTAACTGCAGTGAGGCATGACTACTGAGTCAGCTGGAGTCCCCTAGAAGTGAAGTTTGGTTTGTCTATCACAAGCCAGCTTGCTAGTTGCAACCTTGTTCCCTGTTGTAGGTATTTGTAAAATCTGTGGCCTTCCAAGTGATAAGCTTAGAGACCTGGAGAGATGAAATCAGAGGGACTGAGGTGCTAATTTGTTTCTGCTTAGGCAGGTTAATATTTCTGTCATGGAAATCTAGGTATTAGACAAGGTCTGGGGAATGCCTCTTCAAATTGTAAGAGGCTTTGTCCAAGAGGAAGCGATTAAGCTGTTTGCTATGTCCATTGTTGATAGAGCTGGAAGTAAATGGGCTTTGAGCGCAATGTGGGAGATTTCAGTTCTATGTTACAAACTTTGCATTAGCAACAATATGGAAACATTAGAACAGACTGACTGAGAAGGGCTGGAAGTCTTTCAGAGCAGGCTGGAAAAACATCTGTCAACATAATGCTGCTATGGCTGATCCTCTGTTGGGACAGAGGGATGCACCAACCAGCTGACCTGGTCCTTGTCTTATTTCTTGTGACTCTAAGATGCGTGTGATCTTGTGACCAGCTGATGCAAGCCTGAGATGAGTGCAGGTGTGTGTATCAAATAAACACTAGCATCTGTAAGCTACCAGGATAGTATATGAAGGAGTACAAGCACTCTGCTATCCTTGAAAGGCCTGCCATCCAAATGCCAATATGATCAACCAAGGTAAGTCTTAAAAAGAGATGGCAGCAGTACTCTTCCTTCCTTAAGCAACTTCCTTAATTTTTATCTTCAAATGCACTGTCATATACAACAGAGGCTAACACTGTCTTTTTCTACTAGTACTCCTTGTAAAATTTATTTTCAGTTGTTCATACCACTGCCAAGCTTTAGTCATTACTTTACATATTTTCTATACCTCTGATAGATTTGTTTGGGGGAATTTTTTGTCAAAAACAAATATTTTTTTAAAAGAAAAAAATAAGGATTATGCCATGTTTTTTGATTATACCTTTCTTATGTTTAAGAACAAATGAAGAAGATTTCTCTTTGTAAAGCTCTAAAACTGCTCACATTTTGAAGCCAGGCTGTGGGGACAGCCATGGCTGTGCTGGGGGTGAGGGGACATCAGTAAGTGGGGCCACCAAACCCTGATGGGAAGACAGGGCAAGGGAGATGGGCAAAAAGGTGAGGAGGGGTAGTGAATGGTTACAAGCAGCTGTTGAACAAAGAGACAGGGGCTGCAGATTGTGGGGGAATGGTGTATGGAGAGGTGAGATGAGAGCAAAGGAAAGGGATGGGGTGAGGAGGTAAAGACAATGAAGAGAGTGGGGTGGGCTGGGATGGTCTGGAGGGGAGAAAACAACTTGGATTGAATGGTCAGAAGAGCCTCTGACTCACTCTTCCTCAGAGGTCATCAGTGTCTGAAATTCACTCAGTGTTTCAGGCTGCTCGTGTTAGTCTTCACAGAGGAGGATGACCTACTCCTGCAGCCCATTTCTTCCACTACCTTGGTTATAGTGGTCTGCATGATGGATCTGTCTTTTCTGGTGGCCCACAAAAATGTCATTGTGATGCTTCATGAGGGAAATTTGTTTGCTGTAAAACAAACAGCAAACTGTGAAAAGGGCACTCTGAAGGGTGCTAACACGGGAACTGGAAGCTGGGGAAAGGCCAGTTATACTCTGTTGTGCATTTCTGTCAACCTGACTGTGCGTCTTATGCAATTCAGGTTTTAGCTACATAACTCTGTGCTATTTCTTCTACAGGACCCCTGCCTCATTCACTGCATGTGATGGACCTGCTCTGAGATAAATCAGAGTTGCACAGTGAAAGAGACCATCTGTAGGACCTCTGCCTCATTTGTCAGGTGTGTAGTGAGTGAAACAAGGGATGGCAGTAGAGGAAGGGAAGCTTTTATGGCTGAGGCAGTGAAATTCTGACCTGGCAGTTGACTTTTTCTATGACCATTTCTGTACGATAGTCTTCAAGTTTTTGAAACAGCTGTTGTGCCAGTGGCTCTTTAATTGTGCATTTCTTATTTTATAGTGGACCTTTTTGATCCCAAAGGACCTACTTTACAGAAGCACTGAGTGCTTATAGCTGCAAATGAAGTGAATGGGAATCCACTAACACAGTGCTAAACAAACACAGATCAGTCAGGCTGTGTGTGTCTCAGACTGGGCACCCAGAATTAGCAAATACCTTTCACCATGGTCCTCAGTTATTCACCCATAAAATGGGAATAAAAATACCCTGTCCGTTCACAGGCGTGTGTGAAAATAAATGATCTCGGGATGGTGAAGCTCTTGGAGAGTGTAATGATAAGCCCATAGAAAAACACATGAGGAAATGAATAAATCTCCAGAGCCAGGTTTGAATAATGTGTGGTAAATAAGACCTGGGGCCACACCAGCCATTCTGAGCAGAAAACAGCATTTCAAATAGCTGCTGATTGCATGGGTGCAATCCTTTCTGAGTGCAGTCTGAGGTGGGATCCTGTGGAAAAAAAAAATCATGTAATTAATGGCTGTAAAATAATGCGTGTGTACCTGAGAGCTAAAAATGTTTCTCACAAGTATACACAATTGTGTCATTTTGTAATTCTTAACTGCATTTGTAGTCTGCCCTATTTAACATACAGTTTTTTTCCTGTCATGCTTTGCAGATTTATGTGCTGTAAGATGGTGTTGTCCCAGCCTCTCCATTTGGAGGAAGTATTGCCATTTTATGTAGTTGCAGGTCAACTAATTGCAGGTAGTCAAAACCTGCTCATCTTAAATAGTATGTAAACCACAAGCTGTAATCTCCACTGAGATGTAACTTTGTGTGAAAGGCAGATCTGACTTTTTGCTTCATGAGCAAAAACGACACCCAAATACTGCTGTTCTGAACAGTGAAGGAATAAGGGTTATTTGAGATCTTAAAACCTGCTAGCAGTAATTAAAAGAATAAAAACCCCACGTAACTTTCCTATGCAGCAATATGCAAGAGTGGAGAATGTCACTAGGGCTATGAAATGACTTTAAAAGTCTTTGCTGTAATGGGAGGAGGAAGAATGACAAAACTTGAGCTCCTAGTAAAAGTATGCAGAAATTTAATGCTCAAAATACCTAATTTTAGGTAACAACATTTTTGATGTCTGATTATGTACATGTTTAGGAACAAATTTATAATGACTGTAATGGTAATGGAGGACTGTTAAAATCTATTGAGCTGAGAAGTTGTGTTAATGGTGCTAGGATGATCTGTGTCCAAACCTAACACTGGTTAAACTTTCTGTGGCATGTCTGATAGTAGTGCAAGAAGTGGAGCTGCGACGCATACCCCTGACATTTTGTTTGTAGCAAGTAGAATTGTCTACTGCAGATGTCTAAGAACCCAACCATGAAATCTTTCTCTCCTATATTTTCACCTTCTCTTCCCCCCTTCTCGCAGTTTCAAACACTGGAGGAGGATTCAGTGGCCTATTTTGGCTAGAGTGTGATGCCTCTCTCAAGGATGGCGAGTACTGCTGCTGACCAGTTGATGACTTGGAAAGCACTAGTTCTCACCTGTACTGCAGATAATGGTTCATTCTGGAAGTGAAGTAAGCCAAACCTATCAAACACATTTTAGTCCGTGTAAGAGGCTGAATGAGAGTTCCTTGTGCAGTGGTTTAACTGCTCAATTTTAACTCTTTCATCAGAAAAATGTGTTGTGTGGTTTAAAGAGGACAAAAAAATAAACGATGCCAGGGTACCCAAGAGCAGGAACTCTGACAAAAATCCCTGCAGGCAGGACCTGGCATTACTGGTCAAAGGAGAAAGGAAAGAGCAATTAGAAAAAGATCCATTCTCGTGGTGGTCAGACAGCAAAATGCAGCACGTGTGCTGGGTGGGAGCCATCAATGAGAGCTGGTTTCCCCATGGGATATACAGACCTGGACTATCAAAGTAAGCTGGGGCTGGGACAAACAGATGTTATGCCAGACATGTCAGCAGAGCTAGGCTGTTTTGCATAGGCGCCTGATCTTACTTGGCATGCTTTAAACTCTTTTTTTTCTGAATGTCAGGGTGCAATATGACCCTTACGGCTTAATCCTTAATGTCTGCTGCGTTCTCCCCATATGATGTAACTATGGGGTATTACTTCTAACCTACGCAAAAGGGAAGCCGAAGCACAAAGCAGCATGTTGTGTGTCACCTCAGTCACAAGCCTCTGCTTCTTGCCAGTGCATGGAGGAAGAGATGCTGTGGGGGCCCTGCATTCCAAAAGTGAACTGTCTTTCCCTACAGTTGTCTTATTGACGAAGCTAGGCAGTGCTAGTGCCCAAAAACTTGGGCACATCTGTTTTGAAAGCATCACCCTGAGGCATCTCTGCACAGCAGGCACCCTGCCCTCTGGAAAAACAGCTTAGGACAGAGCAGGGAAAATGAGCCTGAAAATAAGGGCTGGTGTCCCCCCCACTCTGCTGTGGTTGTGCAGAGGTAAGGTCAGGCCTCGGCACTGCAAAAAACTATATGTGCCTGGAGGGTGTGATCCTAACCATGCTCAGGGGCAGGTGAGCCAGAGTCTCGTTCTTTACAGACCTGCCAAGTGGAAGGTGTTTATTTGCTGTGCTGGGTCCATGATCTAGGAGAAAAGAATAAAAGTGATTTAACCTCCAGTGTGAGAAAATCACCTGACTGAGCAGGACGCAGAGGACAAATGGGACAAAGGGCCTTACCTTGCCTGGACAGGAGGGATGGGGAAAGAGAGGAGAGGCACAGGATCAGATTCATTAATAATTATTTATTATTAATCTTCTAATTTTTCCCTTGCTCGGATTCCACGATTGCTGGAAGTAAAGGCTCCTCTGACTGTCTGGGTGAATCTGACATTGACTCTGTCTTTGAGATGGGGAGCACCCTCTGGTGGTTAAGGATAATCTGACATTTCCTGAGATTGGCACTCAACATCCCCGCAAGCTGCCGGAGTTAAACAGGGTGAGAGGCATGGGCTGGCTTTCTGTCACTGCTGGGATGGGTGTGGGGGGTACAAATGCCCTCTCTGACTTTCTGACCTAGGAATCTGAGCTGACCCCTTGGGGGAAGCCTTTTTGCCCTGTGAAAACAGTGTGAGGTGTCTGTGCTCTCCCTGCCCTGCTGTTGGGCAGAAGCTCATGTCCAGCCTCATCCCGCTTTCTCTTGGTGAAGGGGCAGATGAAGCACAATTTGGTTTATTAGACCCAGTGGGCACTAAAGCCAGCCCGGGGAGTGCTGTTCTCCGAATCTCTCGTCTTGACCCTTACTCCCAAAAGCACTGGTCTTGCATCCAGAGCTCTCCCCAGTCCAGCTCTGGCTGTTTTTGCTCTGCCTAGGTGCTAAAGCCAGGACAGTACAGTCCATTGCAGGCAGCACAGGAATTCAGCTCAGGTTTCCCTTCTCCTTCCTTAAATGGATTAATAGGCTGAGGGGATCGTCTCTGCCTGCCTGACTCAATCTTCATTAGCTAACATGTTTCGCCAGCCGCAGTCACATCCTGGTCTGGAAAGCTGTTTGACAGGAGTGGATTCTGGCCCCAGCCTCTCACAAAGGCCGTTGCATTTTCTGAGAGGGTTTTCTTGACAGCAAGTCTCTGTGAGCTGCCCTGGGAGGTAGGGACTTAGGGCAGGAGTGTGCAAGATGTGCATACTTGCTCTGTGCAGTGTTCACTTTACAGTAGCTAATTTGCATCCTCTGCTGACTGAGAGCCCTGAGCTCCTGTGTAACACAGGTGCTGTGCAAATGTCTGAAAACATTCTGTGTCTCTGGAGATGCACCCACGTGTGTTTTTCCTGATGTTTTCCAGTCATGAGAGGATCCCGAGTATATTGGGATGTCCCTGAAACTATTTTTAGTTGGCTGTCACTTCTGGATACCCCTTCTTGGGTGCAGTATTTCCTAACAAGCTTTGTGCGAGCAACTGACCCTATCTCCTCTGCCCCTTCTCCTCTGTGTTGCTTTGTGGTAGTTGTTAATGGGTGTTGCACCCTTGTGCAGGCAGTCATTTATTTTACAAGTGCTGCTGTTTCCTCAGCCCAGAGAAGATCTTTTCTACACAAGGAAGCTGTACACTTAAAATTGTATTGATTTTAAACTAGTGAAAATCCAAACTATCCATGCTTTCCTATCTGTTTGAGGATACTTCATTTTGGCTCATTAGATGCCTAAACAGGTTTAGTTTCAATAGTAATGAGTACCTTTTGCACCTTTGCAGCTTAAGTTAATCTATTTAAAATTGTACCTTGAATTATACTGCAGTAACATCCTCATGCAAAGAAAGCCTGCAAAGAGGGGAGGTGAACACTGGGCATCACTAATACCAATGCCACTGGGGGAATCCTGTGCTCGGCAGTACAGAGGTAATGTCACCCGTGCGGGGGCCTGAGCGTACCTTAGCAGGAAGGAGAGGCCTCCTCCTGGCTGTCAAAAGCATGTCAATGGGTACAGATTAAGCCTTGTGTTTCTGCAAAATTGAGACACTATGAAAGCACAGAGCATGCTACAGAAATTACTGTGACTGAAAGATCTCAATGGGAAGAGTTTCGCAAAGAAGCAAATGTTCTCCTTTTGTTTTTGTAACCTGACAGTTGCAGCAGGGGAAGTTGGTGTGGCAGACTCTGAAAGCAAGGTTGACTGGCCAGGAACAGAGTCAAAATGGACTTTTTCTTTTGGCAAGTTGGAAAGGAAATAAAAAAGGCAAACGAACAAGAACAGGCAAATGACAGTGCAGTCTCAAATCCTCTGGAGGATTTGAGAACCTGAAGCTGTATTTAGCAAAATAAGGGATGAATTGGAATTCCCAAATGTGCGTTAAAGCACACAAATGAATAACCCTGGCATTTGTGAACTAGCAGTGTATTTGGTGTGGCCTTGTAAAGATTTTTAAGCCACTACTCAATGGTCAAAGCAGGAGAGCTCCCTAGGGAGCCCCAGGTCTTCTGTGTTCCAGCTCCCCTGGGGATGCAACCCTCTCTGGAGCAGTCTCCCATCAGGATTAAGTAGCTATCAGTGCTTAATGATGTTCTTCCTAGAGTGTGGAAGAAAGGTCACACAAACCCTGAAAATGTAACCTGTTTCTGAATGGACAGCAAAGGAAGTTCTCTATGAAAGGCCAAATAAAACTTGTTTCATTGAAAGTGGTTCCTTTTAATATTGCCCTTTGTTTGGAGGAACATAGACTGGAAGAACAAAACTGTTTTCTTGCATTTATGTGTATTTACTGTTTTTAGCAGAAATAACATTGTTTTGTGTGGGGAGAAGCAGACTGGGGAGAAGACAGTCTGTGCCTTAGGACTTGTGAAGCTGTCTCACTGTTAGACTTTGTGCCTATCTGATGTTGAAGCTACCTTGGATCAGTGATCTTGGTGAAGATGATACCCTGTTGTTCTTCAGTTCTTATGTTTTCAGAGGTTTCCCAAACCAGTTTATGTATTGAGTTATTTTGCTGCCACAACTGGTTTTGCAGTAGCTTGAGAAGCACTCAACAATATACTGATTTGAGACAGGAAGTGGGGGAGAATATCATCATGCAGAGGAGGGGGAGCAGGAAGAAACTGGGAATGTTGGATAAAATGTGTCTAAAGCAGTAGTTCACTGTCTGCTCCTGCCCTTTTCATCTCAATCTCTTGAATCTCATCAGTAATGAATTGCAGGGAGATATGAATTGAAACAGCGCAGGCAGTATCACTCATGTAATCTGTTCAGCCACCATCAGTGACTCTTTTGAAACACTATTCTTCTGCAGCATTTTCCAGTGAGAAATTCAGGTGGTATTTCATAGTTTCCAAGCCCTGGTTCCCCTCTGTGGCTCTCTGGCCAAAGTCAGAAGAAGAGGGTAGTTGCCAGATGTGTCTGGGCATGTCTCTCTTTCTACAGCTGTTTTTTAGTTAGTAGTAAAAGGTCAGCTCTGAATACTGAAGGGAACTTTATGATTTTAGGAAATAAGTTCTCTTCACCTCCCAGTCTGGGGAAACAATAAAGAACTGTATCAGGAAAGACTGTACTATATCTTGAAAAAGAATTCTTGATCTCTTTCTCCATGCTGACTTTCTCAATTCAGTTATTTCCTCTTGTTTAATCCGCTAGTCCCTCCCTCCCCTTATGTTTAGGATGTTTAGATGAGCTGTGGGTACGGACTAGACTGTGCTTTCTGTGCAGTTAGGATCTGGTTACATGTAACTTCAGGGTTGCTCTATCAGCTGTGGATTGAATTGAGGGTGTCTATTGGGATTTTCAGGTCTTGGTTTTCTCATTGGAGGTCCTTCCATCAGGCAGGTCTGTTAAGCACTTGCTGAGTCCCTTGAGACACTTGATCTGTGTTTAAAGGGAAGCAGCTGAACCACGAGAAAAGAGAAACAGAAGCGGCTATGTACTCAAGCACTATTGCTCTGAAAGGATCTTACGGAAAGCTCTGCAGAGCTTGCATGGCACTCTGGGTGCCTGGGGCTCTCCTGTGCTCCATCCCTGCAGAGACCTGTGTGATGCTCTTTCTGGCCTTTCCTGCTCTGAGAGACAGTTGATGCCTCCTGGACACTCTGGGCATGAATTGTGTTTAACTCTCCCGAGACTCAGGCCAGGAAAACCTCTGGAGGATTCCAAGCAGCCTCCTGCTCCCCATTTCTCTTAAAACTTCCCCAGTGGATGCACCCGTCCAGGGAGAGCAGGCATTCCATAAATAAATAATCCCCTCTGTCTCTCCTGATCAGCCCAAGCAGCTGTGATTGCTCCTGAACGCCTGGGTTGCTCTCTTCTTAATGGCTTTTAAACCAATTTCACCCTCACCTGATGACCCAGCTTCTCCTCCTATTCTTGAAGGAACAGTTTCTTTTAGGGAGAGGGTTTTGGGGGGTATTCAGGTTGCATCAGGAGTTTTGGGTGAGGTGAAATGGTAGCACTGCAGGTGAAGCTACAGTATACTGGTTCCAGTGTACTGGGTCCAGTGTGCTGCCCCATGGCTTATTCTGACAAACCTCTACAGGGCACCTCCCCGGGTACTGCAGCTAGCATTGACTCTTGCTTGAGAGCATGGGGCACGTGTGATGCTCATGGACACCTCACAAACCTTTAATAACTCAAGCAGCACTCTAAGATAGTGTACTGTAATTTTGGATATATTTTTACTGTTGGGAGAGCTAATCACTACACAAGAGTATTGTGTGCAGTTCTGGGCTACATAATATAAAAAGGATGTTAAGAAACTTGAAAGCGTCCAGAGGAGGGTAACAAAGCTGGTGAAAGGGCTGGAAGGCGTGTCCTGTGAGGTAAGGCTAAGAACACTCGGGTTGTCTAGTTGGGAGAAAAGAAGGCTGAGGTGACCTCATTGCTCTCTACATCTTCCTGAGGAAGGGAAATGGAGAGGGAGATGCCGGTCTCTTCTGCTTGGTAACCAATGATAGGATGGATGGGAATGGCACAAAGCTGTGCCAGGGGAGGTTCAGACTGGACATCAGGAAAAAATTCTTCACTGTGAGAGTGGTCAAACACTGGAACATGTTTCCTAGTGAAGCGGTTAATGCCCCATGCCTGTCAGTGTTCAAGAGGCATTTGGATAATGCCCTTAATAATATGCTCTAACTTTCGATCAGCCCTGAAGTGCTCAGGCAGTTGGACTAGATGATCTTTGGAGGTCCTTCCAACTGAACTATTCTATTCTACTGAGCCATCTGAGTGCCTATTCATTGCCCCACAGCAAGTAGGAAAAAGTTTGGGAACATAAATTCGGAGTGCAGACTCAGTTGCCTGTTCAGCTGACCTACAGCATCCCATAAATGGGCATGTGACAGCTGGCTGTATCTTTAAGGCTTACATTGGTGTTCTTGTACTTTGTATATACGAACTGTAGTAGCGTAAAAAAAAAATAGTGGTCTTATGTGGCAAGTATGTAATCAAATCTACAGATGCTTAGTATGTAGCCCTGTGCAACTGCTAAAGATATTTACTGCTCATCTGATGGGTATCATCTAGGAGTGTCTATGGATAAGCATTTTTTTATTTCTGAAAGTATTAGTACTGCCTGTGCAGGTAGAACACACATGCTGAGCAGTAGGATGTGCAGGGCATGTTCTGAATGTCATTATGTTGCTGGTCAGTTATCCGTGATGTGTACTAGAACAGCCTGGAATTGTGTTGCAGGCCAGTGATGCTCCCCCATGGTGCCTTCAGAAGAGGCACCAGTCCAGCTGGGTGAAATGCAGCTTGCCATGAGTATGGTTATAATGCCAAATGCATTGATTCAACTCAAATGATTCCTGGTTAATCAAGGCTGATGACCTACATTTTTATGTTAGTTTTAACCACCCTGCTTGACCAATCAGTTTAATGGCCCTCCTTATGCAATGAGCCCCTGGAAACAAAGTGGTCTCTCCAGGAACACTTGCCTGTTACCTTCTCGCTAGGAAGCAAGGCAGGACCCCCTCGGTGGCCACATCATTGGCTGGTTTGCAGACCTCTATTTTTGAAGAAGTAACAATCTTTCTCTCCTACCATCTCCCTTCTGCCTTGCTTCTGTCTGGCATCTTGGTACTCTGAAGAAGCAGCAGAGAGGAGTGCTAGCCCTAGGCTGTATGGTTCCCAGGAGGAACCTGGTAGCAACAACCTCTGGAACTTATGACTTGGCATAAAGCCTACTCTTTACTGAGTTGTTAACCACGTGAGTTTTGAAATGTTGCCAAATGTTGATAAGCAAGGTCTAAAAGATGAGTTGAGTACTACTGATTTCATCTCCCTGTAAATATTTAATGGAAGTTTGGTATGTTCAACAGAGGAGCAAAGAAGTGGGCATTGGTAGTCCATGATCATCACTACAATAAAGGTGCTTAAGAGATGAGCAAAAGACCACAGCTAGATTTTCCTTTGTAAGCATGGTGGAGACCAAGGGGACTTGTTGCTAGGAGGCTGCAGCACCAAAGTCACCCTGAGACCACAAGGGACTAAGATTTGAGTTTGCCTTAACAATGATACTGAAAAGTAATTTTTTCTAATGCTGCCACAAGAACGGCAAAGCTAGCAACATAGGAAGGATGAAGGCATATTTGCTGAAATCCAGTGACGCATGTTCAGTTCCATCAGGAGATGGCATTATTACTGCCCACAACAACATTTGTGCCTGGATCTCTGAGAAACTTAAAGACTTGGAAGTCACCTCAGTAGGACCTTTACAAAGACATCTGGGGACTTGTATTTCCACACACAAGAGAGTGCGCTATCTCTTGGAGTACACAGGGCTGCTTAGCAGAAGTAGGGCTGACTAGCAAAGCTTCTCCTTTCCTTTGCGTAGAAAAGCTTTCTTTCTGGTAATCAGCATGCGTCTCCTTTTGACCGGCTGCCCTCTTGATCCTGTATGTGCATATATTGTACAGCTAAAGAAGACAAGTTTATATGGTCTTGAGTTACCTTGCCTCTCTTAAATGATGTTTAGGTATGTGGTATAGGTAAGGATTGGTTTTTTTGTTCTTTTTCAATTTCTTATTAGAAAAAGCACCATGAAACTGTGATCGTTCACGGTCTGTAGGCATAGTGTTTGAATGTTAATGACTTGTTGACAAGAGCAGTGATTTCCTAACATACATTTTATTGCAGGTATCTGAATGAGGTATAGTTAGTTGACGGGACTCAGAAGTTAAAAGTACGTTAAGAAGCTTGGGATAGGGTTTGTTAGCAAAGGCATCTAATGGAATAATCTGTCACAACCTCAGCCCTTATTTCCAATTTGCTCTTGCCCAGAAAGCGAAATAAATGTACAAATAAAAAATACACTCGAGAGGGAATTGTGAAAAAATCTCGATTGTTGTTCAAACACTAAAGTTAGTACAGAACAGATTTTCAGTGTGGAGGTGTACTTAACAGCTGTTTGGGGGATCCAGAGTAGAAGGGGCTTGCAGTTACTGTGTTGCTGATGCAGCTGTCAGAAGGAAGATGGCTTCTGTCATGTCTGGCTTTAGCCAAAACCTGTAACCCCTTAATGTTCAAAACTGGAATATTCTGGGGCTGGAGAAGGTGACCAGAAGGGCAGTCCTGATTGTATGATGTTCTCTGCTTTCTTTCCAGACTGTTGTGCATCAGGTTTCCTAAGGTCACTTGGGACCTGCAGGTTTGTCTCACTGTTAAACACTTCTCCATAGATCCACTGTCAGTGAGCTTCTCTGTATTTGGCCTGGCTGAACATGTGAAGTCAATAGTATTCTGACTGTGCCCAGATGAGGCTAGATGGAGGTTCCTGCAGGGAAAAGAAAGCCTTTAATCCTTGCTCTCTTCATCCCATATACCCTGGATGGAAACCTTTCACTGGTTTGCTTCTTTATAACTGCTTACATCACTTTCCAAAAGGACTGTGTTACCTACTCAGAGAACCTAGCTAAAGAGGAAATTGCACACATTTTTTTGTCACGTCGTAGAACTCGAACTGGGAAGCCTGGGCCACTGCAGCTGCCTCATTGCTGTTGCTGAGAAAAAAAGTTATCTTGCATGTGTTTCAGTTCCTGTTTGCATCACAGACATGGAAAAATTGTCCTCCATCTTCACTGTTTAGTCCATGTTGGATATGCTCTCTTACAGTTGTAACTCTGAAACATTTTGGTTCTTTAAGCCCCTCTCCATTTCTGGGCTGGGACACTCAGCGTTATCAGTGCACACGCCAAAAATGTTTTAATTCTTTCCTTGCAGCATTTCAGTAAGTAACTGTTATTCCTCTTGACAAGACAGATACTTCTCTTGAGCAGTTCGGTAAGCTAGTACAGTGAATACTGGGGTCCTGAGGTGGTTAGTTACAGTGCACGGGATTGCAGAGAGAAGCAGCAAATCATCTCCCCATATTAGAGGAATGAACAAGCATCCCCTGTTCTCCTGACCTCCCACCTTGGCCTTTTGCAATACAAGATTTGAAGCTAGTGTACTCAGGTAGGAAAGCTGAAGCCGTTTGACTTTGTCCAATCTGACAGGATGAACCACCGTACTGGGAAAGCCACGCTTGTCATGCCTCTGCTGGAGGATCTGTGACAGCTAAGCAGAGGTAATTTCAAGATTCCTTGATGCACCGTTTTCCCTCCCTACTCTTGGTAGCTAAGCAAATAGCCCAACTGCAGCTCTGTGGACACCTGGGATTATAGATGGGGAAGGGTTCATTTCTGCTTTGCTGCAATTTGGAGAGAGTCTAGGAAATAGCAGTGAGTGCACTAGCAGATGATGTGTAGCTGTCAATTTGAATAAAATCACTTTCCAGTCAGTGTCTTGGTCATGTTCTGCTCATCCAAGGTAGCCCAACTGAGGGTTACTGTAATACATCACAGGAAACAGATCAGCAACAGGTCAAAATTTGGAGCTGGAACACAGCTCTCCTCTGAAGTCTTCTAAGTCTACAAGATCAATCTACCTCTGTAATTACCTACCTTCTTTTGAGGAAGATTGCTGACTGCATAGTTAAACAAGAGCTAGGTGAAGTCTGGCCGAAGAAGTAAATTGACAAAATGTGAAAGCAGATAAATTGCAATATTTCTGAGTATGGAAATCTGGCGGATAGAAGTCCATATCAAATACCCCAGCAAACTGATGACGCAAAAGAGCAGAAGGCATAATCCCAGCTATAAAATTTCCTCTCTTGTCTCCCTCATACAAAACAAAGTGTGTTTCTTACCACAAGCTCTTCCAAAATCTAGAAAACAGCATCTTTTCCCATTGTGTTTATTCTTTCCCATTTGATAAAATACTCAGTGCCTGCCTCTTAGTCTGATGCCCTGTTTTGAATTCTATAAAAGTTCATATGGCTTCACCTGGCTTATCTTTGTGCATGTGTGTGTCTGTGCACTTTCATCTAACAGGCCAGCAGGAGCATGTTCAGGACTGGAAACAGAGCTTGTCCTGCTATTATCACTGCAAAGACAAAAGCAGGTATGGAAGGACAGAAAACAGCATTGGTTCCCCAAAAATAGGGGGTATTAAAAGAAAGTTTTAACTTCTCATCGGCAGCGGAGGGACTAACTAAGAGGCTCCTAATGCTGTTGCATCCAAACACAGAACAGTAAAAAATCAGAACCCAATGAAAGGTCACATTTTGGGGACAGAGAATTCTGAGTCAAAGCAGGATGGTAAGGTTTAAGAGACATTCAGACTCATGCTGTGCTACAGATTTGCTCAGATTGATCTTGGACAAGTCACATAACCTCTTTATGATACGATTTGACAGTCTGTAGGTTGAGAATTATAACATAGATGTTTCAAAGACTAGTTAATGCTTGAAGCATGTCTAAGGATTTTCAGATGGGCACTTATTTAATAATAAAAATGTGAAAACTATTTCCTGCTTGAATAGATGTTGAACTTTAGCTGTGATGGTGGCAATGCCTTTTAGATGGAGTATATTGTTCATAAGGTCAATTAAGAGGTTTTTGGGGAAAACAAAAATTAATGTGCAGTTTGGCAGAGAACAACACATTGCCTTTGGTGGGGACAGTGAACTGTTTTGCTTAAGCGTAGTAAGGGAAAATAGAATAGAACCCCAAAATAGAGAAGGGTGTCCTGTCCACATGGATAAAGTCTGTGTCTGGGATAGGTGAAGCAAGGGGATGTATATGGAAATGGTGAATGTCCACCAGTGATCAGGGACCTACGCTCAGAGGACCTAAGGTTCCACGGTTACTAGCCTTGCAAAGCAGAGGGATCACAGCATGCAACACAGTGACTTCGGTGAAGTCCAAGCAGTACTATTGGCCTCTAAAGTGTAAAAGGGTTGTCTTCTAAATTCATCCCAATGATCTGTGTAATTGTTGTTTCCTTAAATGAGATGGGGGCTGGGAAAGGCCTCTTACTGAGCTCCTCTTTCCTCCACCAGACTAGACAAGTGTGTGTACACAAGTCTGTTCTGCTCAGCTTAGCTCTCCTAATTACGTACGTTTTTTGCCCTGTGCACCACTTCATTGACTTCCTTGTAAGAATACAATAGTAGGGCCTTCATAAAAGAAAAGGGGAAAAAAAAAATCCCAAACCCACAAAAGTAACTAGATATCTCCTTCTGTTGCATTTTCCTTATTCATAAAAAACTAACCTTATCACCAAGTGAAATCAGGTTTGTTTGGCATGGTTTGCAGGTTGCTCCTGTATTAGTCCAAATGAAATTTCTGTCAGTCAATCAGTCAGCTTGCTGGAAAGTTGATCATTATTTCCTTGATAAAAATTAAAAAAAAAAAAAAAAAAAAAAAAAAAACATAATCAAACAAAAAAAGCTAAGTAATAACACGAGGGGGGGAA
>VXAL01016943.1:226654-290019 GCA_013399475.1 Chauna torquata
GGCGGGACGGGACGGGACGGGGCAGGGCAGCGACCCCGCGGTCCCGCCGCCTCCTGGCCCGCCGGTGCTGCGTGCGCCCGGGGATGCGAGCGGCCGCCGGCGGGCAGGTGCAGCCGAGGGGAGCGCTTGGGGGTCGGTGTGTTGGGTTGTTTCGTTCTTTCCTTGTAACTTCTCCCTGTAATGCTTCATCTCCTAGGAACAGGCGGCTAACGCTGAGCGCCGGCAGTCCTGTCTGCGCAGTTTTACTTTCCGTCGGTGCTAGGATTTTTATTAGGTGAATTGCTAGGTGTCTATAAGGAGATGTGCATGTAAAATTACAGAAAGTAGATCCACTAAAGTACTCTTGTTTTTTTAACAAAGAAAAAAAGTCAGATTTTTCACCTGAAATCCCCTTTGGAAATTTAGTTTCCCACAGCTTACTGTTTGGGTAGCCTGCCCGGGAAAAGAACAGAGCGAGTTGGAGGGCTGGCGAACAGGCATCCTGAGCTGGGACTGGTGGCAAATACCTTAGCACCTGCTACTGCTCTTTGTATTCTGAACTGGGCTGTGCCTGGTAATGCCATGTTCAAAATCACTTTAATGTGTTAAGTTTGGTTTGATCTTTTGGGGGAAGTTAGGAAACGAGGCAAAATCTTTTCAGCATTTGCATCCAGCTCACTGGAGCAATTCGTTTTCATACGTGTTTCTCCTCCGATAAATCTCACCCTGAGCTGAGTCCCCTTTTGTGTGTTTGCATGTTAATCCGTGTGTCACCTACACAGGTTCTGTGGTGTCATCAGGGGTGGGAGTGAAGTAATTTTGCCTGTTTCATTGCTTTTGTTTTAAGAAGAACATATTGTTACAACATAACAGAACATAAAATTAAAACACTTAAAAACAAAAAACCCGCTATGATACTTACCCCTCTTTCCTCATTACGGCTGTTTTTTCTCTGTCTTTCTGTCTCGTTTGCTGATATTCCATCTGTCCTTACACTCGTTTCTCCTTCCTTTAATCCCCTGCTTCCAGCAGTTTCATTAAAATGAGACTTAGTATTGCTAATAGAAATTAATAATCTAACCCATGATTTTCTTTTCCCCACTGGTGCTTCACTTGTGGCTGCTCCATTTTGAATTAAAAATAAACAAACAGTTTCTTAAGGGAAATGTATTCTGTATGCCGCTGGGAGTCTTTTAATATTAAGTCAAAAATAGAAAGTGCGTTTACCTTCATTAAAAAAAAAAAAACAACAACTAAACAAAATGCCACAGTCAAAAGCTAGATCATTATCACTATATTGTGTCTTAACTTTTTCCTTTTATTTGTTCTACTTTGGGAATTGAGAAAAGGAACTCAAACAACATGAAACTAGTAAGAAAGCATCTGCATGTTGGATTACCGTTCACCCCTTTTACTTCACCATAGGCGCTCAGCTCCCTGTAATGTCAAGGGCGCCTTTCCCATATTCATAACTCTTTGGTCGCTGAGTAGACAGATGAAGGTGGCTCTGGGGGAAGTGCCACTGAGCCCCTACAGCTTTACAGTAGACAGAGCTGCTTTTTTGAGCTGAGAAACTGTTGGACTGCTCACAGTTTAGAGAAGTGCTTGGCTCAGTTATGTGTACCAGCTAACCTTTTTTTAACATTGTTGAGGCTGGGAAAGAGAGACCAAGAAATAAAATTTTAAATCTCTCTCTCTATCTCTCTCTCTCTTAATTAGATGAGTACAACAATGATGCAGGGAAGTGTAGCTAAGTCTGGAAAAAGTTACTGAGAGAAGGTAAAGGTGTGAGAAGCCTTAAAAACACAATATAATTTAAGGTGTATGTGTAGTGCGTCAGGTACTGCTTTGATTTACATTTTGGTTTTCTTGAGGTTAGATTTTGGATTGCATTCTCGTAGCTGTGGATAAAAGTTGGTCCCATATATACCTGTTTAGCTATTTCTTCCTCCCACTTTAACACAATTATATTGTGAACATATAATGTAAATACAGAGATTGTATTGTAGTTGTGCCTGTATCACTACCTAGTTGTGTGAGCATATTATCCTTGTACTGATTTGCTCATCTTTCTGACTGCTAGCCACTGAAAAGATTTTCATAGGTATTTTCCTTTTTTTAAAAAAAAAATTTGCTTTTAATTATGTGGACAGCATTTTTGTCAAATTAAGCTTTAAGAGTGAATTTGAAAATACTGCAAATTTGCCTCTTCTTGTTTAGTTGCCTGTTAAGATATAAGAAATAAAGAGAGGAAGAGTAGAATGTGGGAAGAGAAATGGATGTAGTCACTCAATACATGATCCATACAGTTACCTGGAAACTGTATTTCACCTTGCAATTATTGAGAGAGAGAGAGAGAACGAACAAAGCAAAGGAGAGAAGAAGTGACTCCCTTCACCTTGGAGTTTAAGGTGAACTTAGTATTTGTAACAGACCCAAACCTGAACAAAAACTAACTAAGCAAAGGAATTCACTGTCCCTCATCGTGCTCTTTAGGTTTTTGTATTTGTCTTCCTGAAGCAGTGAAAGTTCCCTTTCCTCTGCCTGTGTGTGTTGATCTGAACGATTACACCAGGAACGTGAGGAAGTTCTGGTTAGCGGGTTGTGTGGTTTCCCTCAGATCTTGCAGTGAGAGTAAGAAAACGCTTACTCCTAATTTTGAGCCTCTGTGCGTGTGTCCTACGGCGGCATACGTATTTGGTTTCTTGTATAGGAATCCACTCTTAAATGACCACTTTCTCCCTTTTGGTGCTGACCTTTGGGAAAATCATTCCTGGGGCAGGTGATGCAGCTCCAAGGGAGAACCTTTTCTATGAGTTTGAACTGGGAAACTAACAAAACCAATGATTTGTACCTGCACTTTGTCTCTCAGGTGAGGCATATGGCGAGAATACATTAGTTACACTGCACTGACAACGTCTGTCTGCAGTACAGCGGGAAGGGAATGTGCGTGCAGACACCAGGAATATGCACCCAGACATATAAAATACGTGTTTATATTCACACAAACACATGTGTGTATATAAATATTTATGTGTAGGTATATGCACATACATATGCACGGTCATATTGAATATCAGTATTGTGTATCTCTCATATGCAAACCTAAGGCTGTTTCAAAGGAGAGTGAAATATGGCAGTTTTACTTTTTTTGTATTAACTTCCATGTCCCAGAGAATTTTCTTCTGCCTATCTAGAGTTGCCACTAGAAATTCTAATAGGACTACAAAATTGCTATCTCTGTTTCTAATTAATATTCTACATGACAGACAGAAACTGACCAAGTAACCATAATGAAGGGAAAATAAAAATCATTGGCAAATAAGGGCATCCTGCCAGATGCTATGTCTCTTACACTGTTTCCTCTGATGTACAAGAAAGACACGAGTCATTGATCTGATAAAAATGAAAATTATTTTATGAGCAGAAGGAGAAAGTTGAAAGGAATATCTGATGTATTTGATAGAGAGACGGAAAAGTATAACATTGGAATTCTAGGTCAATGAAAGCAAATTCCGGACCCTGCAGCAGAGAATTGACAAAGTTGTTGTCACTGACTCTAATGCACAGACTAAGGAAATGTGACTTAATTTGAGAGGTTACTGGAAATGTCCATATTCTGTGAATGGGAGGAAATCTGAGTCAGAGAAGCTGAATGCAATGGTCTGTTCTATCTCTGAAAGTCTGGGATAGGGAGGAGTTGTTAACTGGGGGGAATGGGGAGGGAGTTGTGTGTTTTATTAACAGAATAAATTGAAAAACCTCTGTAAGGGAAATGGCCTAGGTGCAGGGTTCCTGACTAGGTTCCCATCCCAGAATGGGGTCTTGTACACTAAACTTATTGAGCACAAGGCTGATGAGGAAATTAGTACCTTTACAGTATTTGTATTAACTCTTCCCTCCTTTTCCAATTCCGCTTGTAAAAGTAAAGATGGTCTAATCATTATCAATTATTGAGAAATATGGAAAGATCAATATATTTAAAAAAATAGGATTTTTTTCATTGTATTGATTTGAAGTAATCAATAAATATTGCATTTAGCCTGAGAGGGGAAAGACTTTGGAGAGATTGCATCAGAGAAAGTTGCTGTGACAGAGATTTCACATCCCGTTTTCTTCCTCTCCAAGAGGACGTTGCTCTATCCTCAGTGCCCTTTTTGCTGTTATTCCTCAGCCCCATTTCTGCTCTGTTACTACCGCTCAGAATTTCACGTCATTTGAAATATCCTGTATTTTTCAAATAATTTTAGTTCAATAAGAAGTTTTGTTGTACATTGTATCAGCGGGTCTGTTTCTCAAATTTGTCAGGGCTCAAAGGACACGAGCGCTCTTAGGAAGTGGAAGAAGAGAGAAGGTAAAAGGCTTAAACCTAAGACAAGATGAACTTCACGGTTTCTGTGGGGTGCATGGTAGAATTTCTTCAAAGAGTGTGAAATA
This sequence comes from Chauna torquata, assembly GCA_013399475.1. NCBI lineage: Eukaryota > Metazoa > Chordata > Aves > Anseriformes > Anhimidae > Chauna > Chauna torquata. Next base: position 231,071 of record VXAL01016943.1, read on the forward strand.
TCCAAGAGAATTTTAATTAGGGGAAGATATAGTAAAAGTAGAAAAAGATGGTGACAAGGCTTGGACGTAAAAGCCAAAATCCTTTCCCCAGCTTCTCCTAATTCCTGCTCCTCGGTTTAGGAGTTGGGGGTCGTAGCAGCCGCCAGTGTTGCAATCCAATAGCTCCACTGCAGATGGAGCTTCACTGAAGAGACTGGGAAACTCTTCCCAGAAATTTCTTTTCCCTATTTTTTATTCCGTGGGTCTACTGACGCTAACTTTACAGCGAGGGAACACAACAGAATTTTTAGTTTGTGCACTGCGAGGAAGTAAATTTAGCATCTGTCCAGTACCCAGCAGTGAGGTTCCTAGGTAATGCTGCTATAGAAACTGGGGGGGGAAAAAAAGCAGGATCAGAGCTTCCACAGCAAATTACAAATCAGATGGTTGTTTGTTTAGTGAAGGGACTTCACAAAGAGGATATTAGCACTACTCATTTGTGGTGACCTTGCTGAAAATAGGAAAATCTTGGTTTCTTTCTGTCTTCGGCTGAGTATCGGCTGCATTTCAGTTCTGAATGTAGTAATCTCTATGTAGCTTGCATGTGCAAAGTGCTTGGTGCTTGTCATCAGGAACAGAACATAATTTAGTATTATTTATTACTGATAGTTATTGACCTGTGAGTTTTACTTCTTAAGAATTAAATGGTAGTAACTTACTCTGAGTCTGTTTCCATCCTTTCTATGCTGCCTCTCTCAAGCTTTGCCCTGTCTCTTCAGAGCAGTAGAGATGCCCACAAAATGATCCTTGCAGCTGGAGCACAGTGTACTTTGATTCTTCCAGTGCTTGCGAGTGTGGCTGCTGGCAGTGACTGTCTGCGAGGAGAAACATGCCTGCTCAAGGTGGAATGCACTGTATAATAATATTTTTGTCATGTTTGTAATTGCAAATGTAATTAGCAAACAAGCTCTGGGGGATTGAGGACTTCAAACTTTCACTGCACATCGTTTGACCCCATCTTGACTGGATGGGAGCTTGTATGCCGCTGTTAACCCTTGCTGTTTTTGCAAATAAGTGCTCCTTTTAGTCTGACTGCTGATAAGTTTGCTAGGTATCTTTTTTTTTTTTCTTTTTTTGCTATGAGCAGGTTTATACCTGTATTTGCTAATACCTTCTTTCATTGTGATGGCAAGTGCTTATGTTCCTCCCGTGACACACGCACTAATATTTTCTCTCCTAGCACTTCTGACACAGTCTGGAAAGCATTCTGCAATGCCCTTTGTGAAGAGCACTGTGTACCAGTAAGTGCTTTTGCATACTGAGCTGTTCAGTGCATTCCTATCACCACAGGCAACGTTACTATTCAGTGCCCCTTGCACTTCGCAAAGACAACTTGCGAAAAGCAGGTGGCAAGCTGTTATCACACAACCTGCGATGGCTCTGTGTCCCTGCTGAGCTGGAATTTTCTTGCACTCTCTTTCTGAATGGGGGAGGAAAAAATTGGTAAGAAATGCTGTTCATTTTGTGGGATACCAGCAAATCTCAGTCTAGTCACCCTTAGGCTGACTTTGTCATCCTACAAAGAATATTCCTGCCTTGTAAGGATTTAGTGAATAACACAGAATCCATTCATAAAGTCACAAACTCGTGTGTATATGAAGAAAAGAGGGCTCCTTTGCTTTTTCATGCAAATATCGCCTCATTTATTTTCTTTTCCATTTTCAAGGTAGGACTTCAATTGTAATAAAATGGCAATGGTAGGACTGCTCGTTTTGGACAGGATTTTATTTATTCCTGCATTTTTGTGTATGTGAAGGCAAATAGATTAAGCATAGAGATGGGTAGCTGTTTTCGTACCATTTTTGTCATGGCTGTAAGGGCATCTCACAAATACTGCAGCCTGTTGAAGGCTTGGAAGGAAAAGGAAGTCTGTTCTAGTTTGTTCTTGGTAGGGATTCTCAGTGTCTCTTACCCTTCCTTCAGTTCAGATTTTCCTTTTCCATTCCTGGAAGTGATGTTGGATTTACCATGTATTTTAAGGGTCATATGTTTTTCTTAAATTAGAAAAGCCTATAATGTAGTAGATGGAAGTGTGTCTGGGACCTGCAGCTTAGAGTGTCCTGAATAACAGGAGACAATTTCTTATCATAGCACCTTTTGTTTTGAATTGATTGTCTGTGTTTTACTGCAGCTGTTTTTACATGAAGATGTCTTGTTGCTCAGACTGCTCTTCTGAAAGGCTTCTGGTACATATGACATGTTTAGAAGTGTTATTTTCTAATTTTTCCCCTTTTTCTCCTGGCACTTTAAAGTTCCCTTTGGTAGTAATGGCCCTCAATCTCCGGTGATGGAGCCGTCATTGTGAACAATGCTGGTGAGTGTATTGTCTCCCTGTCCTTTTACTCAAGAGAAAGGTCAAAAGAGCAGCTTTAAAAAAATATTCAATTATCCTGTTATGATTTTGCATATGGAGATGGTCGTTTTTAGAATGTGCAAACGCTTGGGTGAAAATAAGGCATAAATACGATTTTCCATCAGTTGCCACTAGTACATTTTTAAAAAACATGCTGACTTGAACAATCACAAACCAAGGTTCTTACTGACATTAACACCATTTTGTATATTAAAAAATAAAAGGACACTACAGAATTACTGTTCAACAGATTTTATTTTCTAAAGTCTTCCGTGTAGTTTTTGTTTTTATTCAGTCAATCCGACAGCTGTCTAATTCTCAATCATATTATTCGTTTCCTGATTTAAGAAATTACAGCTGTATAGATGAGGTTTTCACAGATTTGTCAGTATAGCAATGGAGAATATAAGGTGTTACTGATTTCAGGGACTTGATTTAGAATTCTTTTTGGTGCACAGAAACAGAATTAGCTTAAATACATTTTTAATATATACGTTTCCTTTATACTTTGATTTTTACTTTTTAAAACAATCTTTGATTTATACAGCAATTTTGAGGAGTTGCGGTGTTTTTGTTTTTCTTTGTTTCTGAACCATGTATGGCATGCGAAAGCCATCTAGTTTTAAACGGTTCAGAAAGTGCTGTAGAGGAATAAGAGGTATTTAATTCTTTGGAACACACAAAATCAGTTCTTCAGCCCTTTTTCAGATTTACAGGATGTTGCTTCTACATTTTGCCTCTGATTCAGTTTCTTTGTAGTTTTTGTATTTCTGTTAGTAGGGTTTTTTTGGTCATTTTTGGAGACTAGGGGGTAATGGTACAGGGAGATGCTGAAAACATTCTCTTGTGAAACTAAAAGCCTTGGTGCCTATTGCCTGACACTCTTTAGTAGACAGTTTTTGTTATCAGATTCATCTGTAGTGCAGAAGAATCTGGATGGATCAGAGCTCTCCGTACACCTGACTGTATTAAGCAGTGACTTCCGAGCGGTTACGTGCAGACCGCAATGCAGCCTACCCAGGGACTGGGGCAGGGAGGGTGCCACAGCTGTCTGGTACAATCCTGACTCACTTTCAAAGCCAAGGAAATCCCCACATGGGGACTTGCGTTTCAGTGCCTGGGCTTCGTGAAGGATGTTAACTTTGCTTCTTGTGGGTTCTTTTTGCTATAATAGATTGTAGCAAATGTGACCTTTTGAAAACGATGGTTAAGTGTATTGATGTGTCTGTACGTATTACTTTACATAGATGATGCCAGATGCGTCCCCCTCAGAATAATTGATGCAAGTTGCGTAGTGGCACCAAACACGCCGTAGAGGACTAGAATGAGTCAAAGTATGACAGAAACAGTTTTCTTGCAGAGAGATCTGTAAATGCATGAATGTATGTATAGCAGGATATGTGTGCACATACTTATTTTTAAATACATGTGCACACTATAAGTTAACGGAAAACACACGTGTGAAATATAATTTTTATATATAACATGTTCATTCTATGCTGCATATATGTACTATTTCACTTGAACAGTTATCCATACAATGTCTCTTCGTACACATACGCAAGTCTTTCTGCATGTGGTTGTGTATTTCTCTGTGTGTATGCATGTATAAATGCATAAAAAATAAGGATAGGTATGTCTGTCTTCATTACAAGGTTGTTCCGAGTCTTTGTTAATTAAAGTTTGTAAATCTTTTGATAGCCTTGCATGGAAGGTGTTCTATAAAAGTAGAATGCCATCCAAATATACCATACATAACATTCGTGCTTAAAAAAATATTTGGTGTTTTTGTTAGAACTTAGTAGGTATAATAATTAGTAGGTTTATGGGGTTAGATGTTATTAAACAACTGCAAATAGATGTTCTGTTTATAAATCAATGCATATTAGAATCTGTGATTTTTTAAAGGTAAGCAAAGATTTTCTTTAAATGAAATGCTATAGAGGAATTTGAAAAACAGTGTGCAAGACACAGGTCCAGCTATAATGTTCTCCAGATAAAGCTGAGCTCCTGTGCCATAACCAGAAAAGTCAGCAGTTTGGATTTTGTTGTTGTTGATGTCGAATTTCTGGTTATTTTGGAAACATTTTTTGTTGTTGTTATTGTTGTTGTTTTTTCTTTTCAATGTGATTTTGTTTTTGGAAGGCACAGAATATAATTTGCTTCCCTTATGGAATCCCTTGCTTAGAAAGCTGTTTGATGATGGAATCTCCTTTATGTTTTTCAATACCTACAGTGTTTCTCATCATTCTCTTTTTATTCTTTTAGATGTGTTTTTTAGTTTAAAACAGATTAGTTGCTTTTCTTCTAGCAATTAACAGTTAGGAGACTGTCATTGCGGAAGGAACTATAAGCCCTAACCGTGGCTATGATCACTGTATGACTAAGACTACGGACTGTCTCTATAGAAATCTCCCCACTTGAGTTTGTGTTCTAACAGGGACTTATTTTTAAAAGTATGAACAAATTTAATCCACAGCCATTTTTAATAACTTATTATGAAACAAACAAAAAAAGCTCTTGCAGCACAGTGATGTGGTATTTATACATGTTTTCATACACTCATTTTCCTTAGAATTTTCACCCCAGGTGTTTAGGGAAAAACAGATGCAGTCCCCTGCCCCCCCCCCCCNCTTTTTCAACGCACTGTTTCTTTGCCTCAGTCTCTGCAAAATGTTACAGATTCAATTCCCTTGTTGGACCAAGGGTTAAAAATTAATTCATGAATAATAAAAACCAATCAGTCTTGTTGAGTTTAAGAAGGATTAGAAGAAGGTTTTTTGTACAGAAGCAGTTATATATCTTGGTGCTGATGTTGTTGGACTAATAGATATTGTACTAGGTCCCGTTGGTTATCTGATAAAGGTAGCTGATTTGCAAATAGGATTGTTATCCTGATGACTAACGAGTCTAATATTGTATGGATTAAAAGAGGCTGGGCGGTTGGTGTCTATTATAAGTTCTCAGCTCCCTTTTAGGAGATAATTTACTTGATTCAGGAGTGTGTAGATTGAAAAGGGACCAGGTAAATATTGTAAAGGAATGGTTCATGATACCTTACTGTGGCTGGCATCTTCAGGGAAGGCACCAAATTCCACCGAGCATCAGCTTGCATTTGCTGGGTAGCTGGCCATAGGGCAATGTTAGGCAGGTACAGACATCAGGCTGTCCTGCACTCAGAGCGCGTAACTGATAGGAGGCAGGTACAGAAAAACTGTTTATCCCCTTGAGATAGAGGAAAGATGCACACCCAAAATTTTGTGATGCAAAACCTGACCCTGTCCCTGCAGAGATGTGCTGCGTAACACATGAGAGGGAGAGAAGGAGGTGGGAGACATGGCTTCGAGGGGAAAGAGGGGAAGCAGGGGGATGGAGATCTCAATTTTTTTTTAAAAAGGTTTCAGAGCTAAAGCTAGAGGTTAAGGGAAGCTGGTGGACAAAGGTGGCTTGTTTCAGCAACAGTGCTTGAGCCTAGCATGGACTATAGCAAGGAGGCTGCCCTTCTGTACCAGAGAGCCATTTGCTATGGTTGGGTGGATATCTGGGGAAAGGACGAAGAGGCAATGATTGCTGTGGGCAAGAGGAGGAATGGATGAATCCTTTCAAATATCTGCTCTATTAGAGCTTCTCAGGACTACAGAGCCTTGGTGGGAAAAGCATCTTAAGTGACAAATTCACCTCCTGTAAGAGGAATTTGCTGTCACACTGAAGAGCTGCTGCATCTCCGTCTTTCAGCTGTTGTTGTGGGAAAACTTGCAAACGCAGGATCCTTGGGAGGTTACAGACACCAATACTCAGCCTGCTACTGGATGTTAGGTTTGGGTAGAAATAAAGGCAGCATAGATAGAAATGTCCTTCATTTGAAAGGAGAATAGTTTTGCTTCCATCAGCAGGGGACTGGCCGGAGGCTTTGCCTCCACCTGCCCATTGCTCCAGCGCAGGTAGGAGCTGGAAGAGCTCTGCAGCCATCTGCAGGGCTCTGCCGACAGTGCGCCGGGCACCTCGCTCCTGAGAAAGGGGCTGCCTGGGGACCCACCATCACGCCTTTATTTTCACAGGCTGGCTCTTTGGAAACATTCAAATTATTTTGTCCTATAAAGAGCATACATGAGTTTCTCCTGGGCACCTTGACAGTGCTCTCATTGCTGCATTAAGAGAAGATGTTTCCATGTTCATGGACCTTGTGGAGCCTCCAAGGAGACTCTGTCATCCCTGACAGGTCCTACCCTGCAAACTCCCTTCCTCATTTTGCTGGTACGTATTTGGAAGCTATCACCACATCCACACGGGAGCAATTCCACTGGCTGTGGAGATCTCATGGTAAGAAGTTTGATTAGGAGACAGAAACCGTAGTGTTTCACATCTTAGCTCCTTGTAGTCTTTGAGAAATACATTACTATCTTTCTGGGTGCGTCTTTGGTGTGTTTGCACACAGTTTCCTAAATGAAGCAATCCCTTGCTTTTCCTCATACTTGAGTCTACCCAACCGTTTTCTGGTATCTTAAAATATCTAGTTTGTCAGTCTCTCCCTAATAACGTGACACCTAGAAATTTTAGGTACATTTAGGTTAAACCTGTGTGAAGGAGAAGTATCCCCTACCTAGTTCCCTGATAGTGTATCTTGATGTCACTTGTATAGGTGATTGGCAGCTGGGAGAACAACTGGGTCGTTGGGATCTAAATCATGGGGCTCTTGCAGCCTGAGTTAAGAATCATGGGTATGTTGGCTTGAAATTCATAACCAGTTCATCAAGAGAATCAATTGTGTCTCGTCAGGAGATACAGGAATTTATGTAGCTAATTTCTCATCTAGTCTAGAGTATACCTTGTTTGCATCACAATATGACGAACATGTAGACACAGTTGTTTTAAATACTCTTTTTTTTTTTTTTTAAACCAGTAGCTGCTTTATTGGGATTCTTTTCTTAACAGGGTGAATGAGTAGCAGCAAGCAACAATTAAATACAGATTTAACTGTGAACAATCCATTCATTTTGGGATTGCCATTATTTTGACCCCTGTCCCCAATCCTCAGTGTCTCTATTTTGTTCTGGGAGAATGACATCTGAGTGGTCTCACTGTATCTTTGATACATCACCAGAGTGAGAGTTAGGATAAAGATTTGCCACTTTTCATGATGTGGACTACTGAACCACGGAAAAAAACCTTTAATAGCCATAGAGAAAAATCTTTGAGGAGGAAGCCATATTAAAATGACTTCTACCATGATAGAAAACCTCCTGCCTGTAATAATGTAGTCAGCACTTGCTGCCTTCTAGAAGCAACTACTGTGCTAACAGGTTCTGTTTCACTCACAGCAATAGGTAATTTATATCAGGTTACTTCATCTTCTGAAAGCAACTAACAACCATGAAATGCTGTCAGTGTTGTTGAAGGAAGAGGCTGGTGTTAAGAATTTATATGGGAAACTAGACAAGCAAAGCCACAAGATGAAGAAGCCATCTACAAGCTTTGAGCATGGTTGGGAACTTGCTTTTTAAAATTGTGTTATAAGGTGCTTTGGATCTGAGTCGGCTGTCACTTATACTTGTGTAAATGACAAGAAACTGTCAAAATCAGATGGCATACACCAATGTAGAACTGGCAGAAGATTAATATTAAGCCATTCAGCTCAGCCTCACAGTAGAGGAAGATATCCCTGGAACTGATATAAGAGATCTTTAGTGGCGGAGGGGACAGGCATGGGAGACAGGACTAAAGCTTTGAATGGAAAGACAGAAACTAGTAATTTTCCTTGTCTAAAACTCTGCCAGGTGCTACTAGTGCCTCAGATCACCAGCTGCTTCTTTCAGAGTTCAGGTTTCATGCTTCCAATGCATGAAATGATTCTTTCAGCCCTTTGGGAATAATTTGGAGTATGTTGGGGAAGGCTACGTAGTGATAATTGGGGAGCAGTTTGATGCATTGCTAAAATGCACAGAGGACAAAATGCCAAATGATGTGTGAGAGGAGGTGAAGTGTGAATTCACTGAAGTTGCAAAGAATATTATCGGGATGAAAACACAGCAGAGAAGAGTAAAGCAGGACTCCAAACAAGCATTCCAACACGTAGAGGATTCCAGGGAGCTCCACATGAGAATGTCCTTTGCCAAATTCATGAGGATGAAACCTGTGGAAGAAGAAGGCCTGTGCGAAGGAGAAAGACTAGAACAAGACAGCTGGGAAGAAGAGACTTGATTCTTCTTTCAAGATTCTTTTAAGGTGTATATATATAAATGCCATCAAACTTAACAGCAATTAAGTCTTTATAACAATAGATAAAATTAAGAAAAAATGGAAGGCAAGCGTAACAAACTGCCTTAAGCAAAACATCCCTGATATTTCCTGTGGGTAGGAAATCTAGGTTAAACACCACCTGATTCTGTAGTATCATGAAATCTCTGATGCTGCTATAATGCGAAAAGCAGTGCCAGGCAATGTTCCACTGCTCTAGGCAGGAGATCCAAAGGGAGTTGGTGATGTGGAATAATCTTGAGCATTTTGGATTGTATGCAGTATCCTTCCACTGGACGGTGTTAGAGCTGTGTTTGACCAGAGATGGTGAGCTGGAGGAAAGATGAGTAAGGGCAGAACCTGGGTCATGGAGCTTGAGATCACACTGTGACAAAGCAGTGGTGACTGAAAAGCCCAGGACAGTAGTCCAGTTGCTGTGGCTACATCTTGCCTTGACTAAGATTTCTGCCTGCAACATGGTAGGAAAAATGTATTTCTCACCAGTTTTCTCATTGAAATTGCTGAACGTACACTGATAATACATGACCATTTCTTTCTGCAGAAAGTTGGAATCTGAATACAGCAGCTTTCAGAGAAGGAGAGATCACAGGAGGAGGAAGAAAGATTTTGCTAGCACATGCATAAGTTTCTACTGCTAAAATTGAATGAGGATTTGCCTAAAAATTGAGGTCAAACCTTGCAAAACTACTGCTTTGTTTCTCTCCCAGCTTTTTAATTCAACATGCACTGTGTGGCCACTTGACTGGAAATGGGCTTTCCTTCGAATTTGTGGACTCTCTTGTTTTGTCTCTGCCACAAAGAGAAAGTGTTGGCAATGTCCTTGTGAGGTGAGGAATAGGCACGTGTGTAAAGCCTGCCCACACAAGCGCGCAGGTCCCTTCCGCCTGACAGCCCTGTGGTGTCCTCTGTCACTGGCTGAATGCAGAGCCTGCCTCCCGCACCCGTTGTGGGCAACCTGAGAGCTGGGTGGTGCTGGGAGCAAATTGTACTTGGGGGGAGATGAGACACAGGGCAGCAGGATCTTTCAGGGGGCAGAGGAGCTTTGAAATGGAGTTTTTGACATTGGAAAGAGCTGCTGTGTGTAATGTCATGGGGCCTGAGGAAAGTGAACTGTTCCCGTGGGATGAGGAGATTTATTACAGTGTGTTTAGCATCCCTGCAACTAGGGGAGGAAGATGCACATCAGCAGCTGGTAGGAGGCCTGTGCTGCGCTTCTGCTCTAAGGGAGCAGAGAAGGCAGGAACAGTGCATCACTGTGGGGTGGGATGGGAGTGGAGTCCTGTGTGGCAGTTGGGGTGAATTAGAGCAACACTGGCTTATTGTGGAAGAAGGAAAAGCTCAGCTGACCTTTTCATCATGATAGAAATATTGTAGAATAACCCTGGGAGAAAAAGCTCACATTCAGTGAGCTGGAAAAGGTGGGAACTGGGGACTGCAACCAATTTTTAAAGATTTTTCTGTCCCGTTACACAAGCTGTTGCTGGTTTCAAGTCTCAGTGCTGTGTTCCAGGATTACCGGGTGCTACCTGTTGCCTCCTTGTTGGCTCTTGGCAGCATGGTGCAGGAGATGGTTTCACTTTCTCCCAACTTTTATTTTTATCTGAAGTCCTTTCTGCTGAGTGGGAGGGAGGGAGCAGAGAACAGCACACGGCAACACCTCTTCTGCTTGAAAAATTTATGGGCTGATGGCATTGCTCAGAAGTTCCTGTTCTGGTGGCTCTTTACATTTGTGCAGTGCTTGCTCTAGCAGGTGTGGGGAAGGAAAAGCAGGTTCTGTGTTTTCCCTATTTTTGTGGAGTACTGTGCATTGATATTTCATATAAATACTTTATATGCCAGTAAACCTAGGGAGAGTTACGATGTGCCTATCAGCTGCTACTTGGTCTAAATGGATTTGCTTTTGCACCTATATGACTTAACGCTTGTATGGGCAGCTTGTGCCCACCTCCCGTATGTGTCTGTCTGTACTAAAGCAAGCAAGGTTGTTTCCTGCACAGCTCCATCTTGGTTGCGGGAGGTGCCTCCTGCTGAACTGAGTCTCAGAGCATCTCCTTGGCCTCAGAAGGGTGCTGTTAGGACTCCTGCAGTAAATGTAGTACAAGGAACAGCCTAAAAGGAGTGTGACATGCAGCCAGGGGCTGGATGAGCATATACAGTCCCTGAGAGAATTCCTGACTCCAGGGGATGTAGATTTGGGATTGGGGTTATGGAGCCAACACTTACTTGAAGTGTCATCAAGATTGAAAGGTGCTTTGTGGAAGTGAGTTGAACAGCATTTGCTCTGAGGAGCTATAATTTTAGTGGGCAGGAAGCAAAACAGGACTGGACAGAAGAGTCTGGCGTCTTGGAAATTAGTTTTGGAAAAGCTAGTCTGTGGCGTTGCCTAGGCAAGGTTGTTGCTTATCCCCACTTTATTTAGGGATTTAAAGGTGCAAAGTGAAAGATATTTGCAGGAAACAGGAGGCAGAAAGTGAACCATGTTTCCACGCAGTAATACTGTACCTCTGTCAGACATGTCCTTTCCCTGATGTACATTCTGATGCTTGCTTATCACTCGGAAGGGCAAGGACATAGGTTTTGCCTCCAGCAGCCCAGCTGCTGGGATGGAGTAAATATTGTCCTGTGGCCAAAGCGGCCCGTTAGCCTCCAGGAGACACCAACAAGCAGCACTCAGAAAAATTAACAGCAGTAAAAGTACATTATACAGTTCATCAATCTTTTGTTTTCAGCACTGAAGCAATGCTACTTGGGGCACGTGGGTTACAGCAGGGTCAGCACTTTCATTAGGAGATCCCTGGTCCCCCACCCTCAGCCCACCACCCGTCCGCAGGGGTGCAGCAGAATTGCTTTCAGCACTGGGTGCAGGCAGCGGCCTGCTGTGGGTAAGTGAGGCCCAGAGCAGCCGTTCAGTGCCAGGCAGCGTGAAAAATCAGAGGCGGTTAGGTAGGAGTAAAAATGTTATAAGTTTCCTCAGTGTCAGCACAGGCCAGTTCTGATTTTAAAAATGAAATATGGCAGCTAATTAATCTAGATCACAGCTTAATCGCCTGTGGTGGGTTTAAAATAAAAACATTTTTGTGTGAATTTAGCACTCATGAAAGTGAGAGGCTGATATTACTGCGCAGGCCAAATCGCACTACGGTTAGTTAAGCTGCCTCCGACCAGCTCTGTTCAGGCTCCTCCGCTGTGGCCTGCGGTAGCTGCTGCTGTTACCTCTGGATCTGGCCCTCCGTCTGCCCCTCTGTAGCAATGTCCACGGCTCTGGCATGACACGCTCCTCCCAGGGCCTCTGGGTCTCCTTTCGGGAGCAGTTGTGGAGACTTGGAGATATGGAGCAGGAGCTTTGCGGGTTCCCTCAAGGACGATACGGGGAATGCCTCTTCCTAGGCCTGGGTTGCGGTGTGCTACCTGCTGCTAGAGGTGTGGAGATGCGGTACTGCCCTGGAACGCCTGACGTGAATAGGGAAACGCAGGGGATCAGCAGAGAGGGCACGGAGGCAGCAATCAGAAAGCCAAGAAGGGGAAGGTTTTGCTAGTTCCGTTTTTTCCCCCCAGACCAGCAGTGGGCCAGGACTTTCCAAAAGAAAAACAATCTACCCAATTTAATAGACTGTGAGTGCATTTACATTTTGTGAAGATTCTGAAAAGGCAGCACGAGTCCTTCATTGCGCATCTCACCCATCATTAGTGAGTTGCTTTCTGAGAGCGTTTTCGGTAGATGCAGGTCTTGCAGAGGGATGCGTTGCAGGCACTGGCTGTGAGATGATATCAACCAGTCGGTTGACTGAAGTGAGGGGTGGCGTGGAGGAAGGCAGGTGCGTGTTTGAACAACACGCAAAACAGATGGACCAAGCTGAGTGTATGTGATGGATCACAGAAAGGGCCAGGACAATGTGAGAAGAGACTGTCTATTAAATTTTGTGGAATGGCTTTAAAATAATCCATCAGTGAAGCGACAGCTTTCTTCTCTGTTTAATCAGCTTTTTTAGTAGGAGTTTCTTCTGTTAGGAGTGAGCCATTTACTTTCTCCTTCCTCTCTCATTCATGCTTGCGCTAAATTGTGGTCCTGACTGTTGTTGCAGATTAGCAAAGCTGAGCAGAAGGTAAGCAACTGAATGTGGAGGGCAGGGCAAGGGATGGTGTTGCTAATGAAAAGCTCTTTGCTCCAAGAGCCAGAACCTCAACCTGGCACCCGTCATGGCATTGCAGTATTGCTTATTCGGTGGATACTAGTGTTCTGATTAAATTTCAGCTCAGAAATTTACTTTTTCCTTATTTTCCGTTATAGTTTGAATAGGACAGGCAATTCTTTTTTCAGTTCTTGAACTCTGGCTGTACACTGCAGAACAGCTGCTGCGTTAGGCTTCAGAGACAGATGAGCGAAACAATCCCTTAATGCGCATACGATTTTGAGTAGCAGTTTGAAGTCCTTGTGGTTGAAAGGTGCTACACGTTGCTTCTTATTCACTGTAAATCATCATTTTGTAATATATTTTTTACAGTGACCTGAGTGAGTAAAAAAGGAACTCTTCCATTTTGTGAGGTAATAACTGTATCCTAGGTGAAATAAAATACAAAGCCAAAAGCTTTAAACAAAAATGGGTTGTTAATATTAATAAAAACCGATAGTACTGTTTTATATCTGTAACCTTCAGTGATTATACTGAGCTATGTAGGAGCAAATAGTTGCTGCTTAATTTGAATAAAAACATTATTTCTTATTCTGTCATGTAGATGAATTGAGAAGATGGAGCAGTCATGTTTACTGAGGGCGTGAGGATAGTGAGGCCAGAGGGCAATAGAGATCTGAAGAGTGTGGTTCCCATTCAGTCAGCAACCAGCAAAGAAAGTCCTGTCTCAGCATAGCAGCTGGGGAGCAGGCACATGATTTTCAACCTGAAAACACAGTATTAATGGGTTGTATTTTGTTGTGCAATATTTGATCCATGAGGGCCCTGTGGCCAGGAGCCTGTAAAGCAATTTGAAAAATGTAACGTACATGTAACAAGGTAAGAACTCAGAGAAAAGACAAAGAATTCACAGCAATGTAGGATGGGTTGTCTTTTTTTATAAAAAAAAAGGCGGGGGGGAGGGAGTTGCACACATCAAAAGGCACTTTAGAATGATTCAAGATATGAACACGTCCACTAGGTCAGAAACAAGGAGATTCTCGTTTGTCCTCTTCAATTTACCTTTGCTGTTATGCAGCATGTATCCCCACAGCATCTCAAATCTAGCTGTTTAGTCTGAGGAAGAATAACACATACATGAGTTTCAGGAATACCTGTGATTTGTTCTTGCAAAACAGGGCTTTGAGAACCCTGTGGGCATACAATTAACTTTCATTTTAATTCAGCCCTGTGGGAAGGGGTCAGGGTCTCTCACTCTGTCTCTTTGAAATTGCTTTGTAAAGAAGACGGTTAGTTAGCATCGACTGAGCATTTGCCATCAAGGTGCATTGAATAATTACCTGATCCCATTCTGGATTAGAAGAGGAGAGAGAAATCAGGCAGGGCTAAGCACCAATGATTAGTTAGCTTTACTGCAGCCTGGGGATGTATATGGACTAGGCAGGATTTATTTGGCTCTCTCAGTTTTAATTTCCATGATTCTCTGTGAGCTAGTCAAGACAAAGCAACCAGCAATCTTGGAGGGAAAAGACTGGAGCTGGTGCTCCATTTTTTCTTTCTTTTTTGTTGAAATTCTCCCTCTTTTGTTTTCCTTCGTTTGTGATTTTGGGTCACAGAAAGAAGAGAGCATCCCTGAAGATGGCAGCACAGACTCCCCAAACCTAGCTGCGGTGCTCACAGAGAGCAGAGTTGGTGCTTTCTGGCCTGACAGAGGGATCATTTCCCTATTTCCTTCCTTCTGCAGGCACTCAAGTGGATGTCCCTGCTGTCCAGGACTACATTTTGCTACCTGGTTTGTGTTCCCAGTGAGTGGGGATTATTTCTAGGACACTTTTTTTTTCTCAAGGAAGTAGTAAAATTTTAACTTGAGGAAATTGACTTTTTTCTAGCTGTGCTGAAACGTAACAGAGTTCTCCTTGCATAGTTGTCATGTCTGAGTGAAAATGATCTTTTTCTTAAGACAAATGAAACAGAATCTAAGTGAACATATAAAGGCAGAAAAATCCTGAAATGTTCAGGATGAACATGATGTGAATCATTCACATCACAGATGCACTTGCACAGCACAGAAGCTTTCATCTTGACTATAGAAATTCAAGCTAAAGTAACACAATGCAAGTGTATCCGTTCTACCTTAACACAGGTCACTGAAAAATGAGGCATCCCTGCTCATTTGGGGCTGAATGGCAAAGAAGTCTTCGCCTCTCTTTCAAGCAGGTTCCTGTATTTGTGTATGTATATAAACATATGCTGCACATGGCAGTCCTGATTTTCACACTCAGATATAGAGATAAGCACATTTTGTGTTTCTGGAAAATATCCTCCTTTGAGAGGAGGTCTCAGTATATTGCACCGCATGCATAAGCACTAATTTCAGAGACCTTTTTGCCCTGGCGGTATCTATATCACGCTGTCAGTGCCCTGCCTCTATTCATACTCTGTGCCAAAGACATAAAGGACAAAGCGTTTTTCTTGCTTCTCCTGCCTACCTGTTGACTCTCTCCTTTTAAGGCACATCTGCTGCAAACTGTTCCAGATTGCCTTTGATTTACAGTTACCAGAACCTATTTTTTCTGTTTTTCTTTTCTGCCACCTTTTGGTGGCAGAAGTCTTCAGAGAGTTATTTTCTTTTCTACCTCATCTCCCATTGTTTGTGTCTTTATGGGTTGGCTCTGTCTCTTTAGTGAAATCCGGGGCTTCCCAGGACTGCATTGCACGCCTTTTTTAGCTGCTTGAAGGTTCGTTTCTCACCTAATCTCAGCCAGACCTCCCCCTGATCTACAGTGTTGTTTTGCCTCAGATTGGCTGAGTCAAGTCTTTTGAATTCTACTGATGTGAATGCTGTGTGCCTCTGCTATTCTTGGGAGCCTTGTAACTTGAAGAAGGGCAATATTGGTGAGTTAATTACTTCCCAGGTCAGTAAGTGCGGCAAAGCTACGATTCATGTTTATCGCCTGGGCAGTTCTGCAGTATCATCCTTTACTGCTCAAATATAGGACCCGAGCAGCCAAAGGCTCTGTAAGAGGAGGATTCTGATAAGGAAACCTTCCATAGCACCACAAGCAAAGAAGATGGCCTGTGGATAGCCGACATTGGAAATCTCTGTCCTGGGAGTCTTTAAATTGTCTCTGTTTACTGTCTGTTTGTCTACTGTACTCTGCAACTGCGTGACTCCATTCAGACTCAAGCAAAGCTCAGTTGCTGCAACTGAAATTTGACTTCCTTGTTTCCTCCTTCACCACTTAATGGCTGTGGTTTCAACGCTAACACTATGTCTTCGTTTGTCTGGAAACTGCCACCACCAGCAGTACCTACCTTCGTTGTGACAGGGTGTCATTCAGCAGCCTTCCCTCAGTCCTTGGAAAACGGGACCGCACTTAACTGACCCTGAAGTGCAACAGCAAGAAAGTCTCCTAGTGGGAGGTGCATGTGGACAACATACCTCAAAACTCCTGTGCCCAGCTGGTTGGTAGCTCTTCTTCCCTTTCTTTGCTTTTCAATGATCAAGTCGTTGAAGAGGAACAAGAGTTTCAGGTAGGAAGTGGAGCAAAGTCCTGGAAGTGTCCTGGATGCATCTTTCTCACACTGGAACAGTGCAGATACTTCTGGGTTTATGTGTTTTTTGAAGCTTGAGCCAAGACTGTGTTTGAAAGATGTGCACAGAATTTGAAAAATGCAAGTTTAAAAAAAAAAAAAAAAAAAAGAATGAAGAAGGTGTGTGAAATTAATGATGCCATAAACAATGCAAGTGAAAGCAAGCTTTACTGAAAGCAGAAAAACAACAAAGATGGAGAAAGGAGGAAGCTTTCAGTCTTGCAGTGTTTGATGAGAGACCTCTTTTTTTGAAGTGATGTGCAGGTTATGGTTTTGTTTCTTAATGCAAATTTCTTGCCCTCAGCATTGCAGAAGAAAATTTGATATCATGGCTTGTGAGAGCATGCAAGCAACCTAGAAAACTGATACACAAATATTTTTTATTCCATGAATTTCCTGATTTTAAAGCCATTCTTATAACTTTTCAAGGTTGAAATTTAGGTTCTAGAATTTTGAGTGCTTGAGTCTGATGACAAGTCTGTGGAGGTTTGGAATTAAAAGAGTTGGGATGGACTGAGTACTGCAGGGCAAATCTCAACAGAGGTGGTTGAAGTCATATGCAGATGTGGGTCAGGTTTGTACTTCTCTGTGAGCTTTATTGGCAGGATGGCTTGACGTGGGAGACAAAGGTATCTGTTGCCTCGCCACATAATATCAGACTTGCAACCCTCCCTCCCCATCACCACCAGTTCCCCAAAGCTCAACAGCTAGAAAGGAGGAAAGGGACTCAAAAGTGTCAGCCCTTGGTGTGCAGCAGTTGTCGCTCACCCCTGAGTGTAGTGATGTGCCTGTCGTACTCCAGCTAAGGGTAAAACAGCAAGCACAAAAGCCTTAAGCTCCATCCCAGAGCTGCTTCTTCCTAAGCCACGGGGCAGTATGCTGCCCTGGTTTCACCTGTGAGGTAACCCTTATGCTTTCCCATCTGAGGAATTTTCCCCTTTCTCCCAGCTGTGTGCGTCTGCTGCCTGGATACGTTCCTGGAAGAATGCTGCCTGTGACACAGCAGATCAATGGGCGCGGACCCAAGTCCCCTGTCCTCCAGGGATCAATATGGTGTTGGTTGGAGTATGATCCTGGCGCTGGCATTGCCTACTCCTTTCAGGTCTGGCATCGATTAGCTGCAGCCTGCAAATAGAAGTGGAGCAATGATGCTCTGCAACCTCCATAACCCATCCTCAGGAGCCTGCCAGAGTCAAGGGGCTCCTTGCTGCCACAGCAGCCAATACAGCCATTTCATTAGGCTGTAAAGGTTAATTGCATTGAAAACTGGCATCATCCTCCGCACATGGCCATTGTAAAACTCCACAGTGGTGTGAGGCCTGAAGCTGTCTCAGGGAAAGTGGAGCCCATCTGAGCTCAGAAACTTCGCTTGGCAAGGCTTCTGTGTAAGGCGCTCAGACCCCATATCTGCCACAGCTCTCCTGCTGAGGTCCCCTGACTTTGCTTTTCCTTCTTCAGCTGTGGCATGTGCTATTAGGGGGCAGATTTCTCAGCCTAGAGGAAGCTGGTGAGGGGGTGACTGGTGGGGGTGCTGGTTGTGGTCAGAAGGGCACTTGATAGTTGTATGCAGCCTTTGGATTTCATCCTGCACACATGCATGCAGTTAATAAGGAAGAGCAGCACATACAAACTACAGGTTTTCCTCTGAGCCTAACAGGTGAAGAAGGAGCACATAGTTGTGGTCTCTGTGCTGCAGCTTTGAACTGAAAAGATACCTATGATCTTCTCTGTTCAGTGGTAACAGTGTGAAGAGCTCAAGCTCCTGGATAATTGTTGTTGCAGCCCTTTAAAAAGTATAGTTGGGATTTTCTCAGCTGCAGGAGGCCACTGATGTCCTTCCATGCTCTAGGAACTGTCACCTGTCAGAACACCGTGGGGAAGGCTCGCTTTTGTGAAGGTTGGCCCTGTGAAAGTTCAAGTGGTCTCTTCCAGTGCAGTGTTAGGCTAGTGTGTATGTTAGTTAGTTGCTGGTCAGATAAATGTATTTTGTGTTTGACTAATTTTTGTCAGGATTTTGAAGGGAGTCTCTGCTATGTATGCAGAATGTCACCGTTCAATTTATTGACCAGAGTTTCAGAAATGAAGAAAATTTTGAGCATCCAAGAACTTTTGAGGATCTAAGAAGCATGTTTTCTCATAGCTAAAGAGGAATTTCTGTTTTTCAGGGATTGTTGTTAAGATACAGATTTCTGTTACCTTGGCTTATGTCCTCTTGTCCTTTTGTTAGAAGTAGCATCTTAGAAAATGAATATAAAGACTATAAAGCTATAAAGACTGATGTTGAGTTCTGAGATTTGGCTTTGTAATGTGTGAAATGTTTTGAGGAGCTTTTACTGAAAATATTGAAACGGAGCAGAAGATTGCTTCCTAATCTGACACACAAAACTGCAAAACCAGAGTCTTCAGTTCACTTTTTTGTCTGGCTGTTGGTGATTGAGCACAACTGGGTTATTAAATCACCAGTTTCAGCTTCTTTAATAAACTCTGTCTTCTGCCTCCCCTTCGAAGTCACTGTCTGTGGGCAATCTTACCTAAGAAATTTTTTTCTTATATCTTCTTGCTCTTCCTTTTCTGGGCTCCACATTTCAAGCCAGAATGTTGGCTTCAGAGAGCGAAACGTGCTGCCGCAGACAAGACCTTCCACTGCTAAACAGAGAGACTTCAGGACAGAAGGATGCGAAGATGCTGGGTCTTCACAGCTCCTGCTCTAAAGGGAGTCCTTTGCCAAACACCGAGTCGCATCTCTGTCAGGTTGCGGCTGCCACGTCATCCCAGCATGGCAGTGCCTAGCATCTTGCACATGATTGCAGTGCAACTTTGTTGAAGTAGGAGCTCCTCTTGAACCTGGACAGCTGATCACCCACTTGCCCACTTCTTGTAGATTCATGGAAAAAGCCTAAAAGGATCCACAGATTTTCATTATGTCTAATTCCTAGTACATACCAGGGCTCTGTAGCTCCCCCGTCTCCTCTGCCCTCTGTGCAGGGACCTTCTGCTGCAGCTTGACAGAAAGTGAGTGAAAGAAAGGACTTAAAGGTCTGAAGGAGGAATACGAGAGAGGAGGGTGGGAGGGAACATCTCAGGTTCAGGAGAGTTGTTTTGTGTTTTGAGATGGTCTTCCAACATGCTCTGAGTTCTTGGAGGGAAGGGCACAGTGAAGAGCTTTCTCTTTAATACGGTTGCGTTTTATCTCCACGCACTTCTTGCAGACTTAGTTTAAAGATCTTAGCTCAATACCATTAGTGTATCTCTGCTGAAGGCCCTTTATAAAATTGATTAGAAAGTGGGCTTTTGCATGTGTGTGTGTGGGCTCTAATCTGATTTGAGTCCAAGATGGTATCTTTAATTCAGTGCATCGCGGCAACTAACTCACGAACTTCACCGAGAGTCAGGGCCCCTAATTTGGTTTGAGAATACATTAGCAAAACGAACTCAGAAGGCCCCTTTTCGAGGAGAGAGGGAGGGGGGTGTCCTGGGGAGGGAGGGGGGGGCGGGCTTGTGGGCGGATAGGAAGAATTGACTTGACAGAAAAGAATCGCAGATTTAAACAAGATCCTGGGCATGATATTCCTGCAGTGGTTCCCAGGAAGAAAGGGAGGAGAGAGAGAGAGAAAGACTGATTGATTGCTGGCCTTGCAAAAACTGTGGAGAACAACATGAACCTCAAAGTAGGCTTAACCCTTTCTTCCCACACAAACAGAGGGATCTCAAGGTGCTGTTTATCCACCTTTGTTTCTCCTCTTCCCATTCCTACATGCTGCTCAGTGGGCTGGCACCTAAAGCAGACACTAATGTTGCAGAAGTAATGGTATGCTTTTGCTCTGGTAGATGATCCACACTATCAAAACTTTTCCAGGCTGATCCGACTCAAAGCAAAATCACGACTCCCCTTCTTTCCTCCTCACTTCCTGAAACAGAAAAAAAAAAAAAATGTGATAGAAAGAAAGAAATGCACCAGTGCAGCTGGTGTTTGCAGTGGGACAGTGAAAGCAGCATTCTGCTGCAGGTGGTGAGGAAAAGCCTACCCTGGGGATTGTTAGACTTAGCAGAGAAGAGATGTACATCCACTGCCTGGTACCCTTCACTCCTGAGATCCCTTGTTCCCTTAAGATAATGTGTCAGGGATTGGGTAGCATTCTGTATCATCCCACAGTTATGGGGAAAGAGAAGCTCTCCAGATTCCTCCCTCTCTCCTTTAAATAAAGGATTATTTTAATTTAAGGAATTGTTGAATTTAATGGGAGAGTAACTCAGATTATGTTGGGTGCCATAGAAATACTCAAGATAGAAGTAAATATTTAATTTGAAAATATAATTAGTAAGCTGTTAAACACAAAATGTTTGCTGTGGTAGTTCAGTTTTATGGCTGAGGTCTTGCACATGCAGATGTCAGAAAACTCCCAAGTTCTGCCTCCTTTAGTAGCAGCAGTGTATTCCCCTTGCAACTGGGTGGTATGTATTCTTGCTGGAAGTGTAGTGTTCTAGGGCTTGCTGCCTCAATTTTGTAAATTGGTACAATTCCATCTGCCACAAGGGAGCTTCACTCTGGTTTATACCCAGTCTGGCCATTAATACCATATCTAAGTTAAATTTTTGAGTGGAGGCTCCTAAATTGTGTTTGCAAAGTACTTACAAGATACATGTGTAATTTCATGGACAAGGCACTCAAGGACACAAATGACTATTTTAGTGTCATCTATGAGTTTGTGAATGAAGTTGACTGAGCCATTGTTTTTGCAGTAAAAGTGCATGTTTTGTAGTTGCAATTCAGTATTTGTGTTCGAGAATATGACTCTGTGCAATGCTGCATTATGGTTGTTTAAGGCAAACATCAAAGATCCTGACTTGAGTATATTGCAGAATGTTTGGTATAGTGTTCCTCTGTGATGTATATTGCATCATGTTGCATGTATACATGCATTGTGTAATGCAATGTTTCCATTCCATTGCTTGAGTAAAAAATCAACCAAGACCACAGCTGCACAGAGGGTTCAACATGCTCAGAAACGATCTGAACCCCTTCCTTTCAAGCAATGCATTTGGAAGGGGGAACTGACTGTGCTTTCAGGAATGAGGAATCACAAAAACAGATACCTCAGAATTGGAGAGCTTTGGCAGTAGGTCTTACTGCTGTCATTTGGATATACAGCTGGCTATATGACAATTCAAATGTCTAGGCTCAGCTGCCTTCCAATAATTGTTTTTGTTAACCTTCATGCAGTGCAGATAGTATACCCATATGCTTCATTGAGGTTCCTTTTTCAACCTTCTCTGATGAACTACTGAGGTCAGCAATTTTATTTCAGTAGCTTGTTCTGATGAACTTTATTTCTACACCAGCCTCTCAATCCAGACAACACTGCAGTGCAGAGAAATAATCCAATTTTACTTGATTATTAATAATTACTTTCAGCTGCTATTTTTTCAGTTGATTGATTAGAATAAACAGTGCTCTGATGGGACAGCAGAATCCGTAACCCTTCTTCTCTCTCTACTGCTATTCCAGCCATAACTTCTTGAGGTGCAATGTGAAGTGGGGGGGTTGTAATGCAGAGTGGCTTTTTAAAATGTGCCTTCTTGCTAGAGAGCAAGATGCTGTTTTTAAACTAGCTTTGACCAAAATTATTTGGTCTGGATCAGTGGAAGTCCACAAGGCCTGGATGATGCCTCTGGCTTGCAAGCTAGTGCTTTTGTGAAACAAATAAGTTTTCCACTGTTCAAGGTTGAAGCTGGACAAAACAAGTTCATTCTGTGTTCTAGTCTTCCAAACTGACTAATGAGTATAGGTTTGCAGGAAGCATGCTTGATATTTACAACCTTGTCCCATGTCTGACTGGGTGTGTATCCCTCCAGCAGGGTTTCAGGCCATGAGTCACCTTGGAGGGATCTCATGTTGTAGTTGTGTAAGGTTTTTGCTGTACCAAATTTGACAGTTTCCTTTTAATATTTGGAAGAAACGTATCAAAAGGATCTCTCTCAACAACTCGTGGCCTGAAACTCTATCCAGAAGTTCTGTAGGGACAGAGGAACTTTAAAGTGTTTGTAGATTTGTCAGGAACTTAAACACCTCAGCTAAATTATGCACAAAAAATGGGAAAACAAACATTGACGTTCATATTTGCAGCAGCTTTGTGCACAGTCAGGAACAACCTCTCCCAGCACTGCAGTCCAGTCTCAGTGGCTTCCTTGCTGATCCAGCCTGTTCCGTACCAGATTTGCTGTGGATGCCAAGTGGTGAGTAGCACTGCAGCTGGTACCTCAGTAGGCCAGAGTAGGTGGTTCAGGCATATGTGGGATGAGCAGTGATTCTCCTACTAAGTAGCTGCTGTTAACCCTGTGGACTGGAGTTCTCTCTGGGGAGGTGGTTGGTGCGGCATGGGAAATGGTTTTGCTACTAGTAGCCGTTTTGATTTGCAGCTTGGATTCCTTGAATTCATCCTGTTCTGAGAATAATGCTATTTGTAGGGTGGGAAAGTGGGAAGTAAGAAAGAAAGTTGCTTGAAGAGGGACCTCTTCTTTGCAAGTAGGGTAGTTGTCAGAGGCACCTAGAGCTTGGGCTATTTATCTGCTTATGATGAGCCCAAGGAAATAAATGAATCTTTATTAGTCCTTTTTAGGGAGCCTGTAGTAGCTGAATTTCCTCTCTGGAGTGAATTCCACAGGGTGGACAAGCCTGTCACAACTGGCAGCAATGTGGTTTCCAAGGGACACTTGGGCCAGTCACCTGCTCAGGATGGCACCTGGTGATTGAGATGTGTGAAAGGATTCACTGTGCCCCATGATTCGCAGTGTCTGGGTAGGGCCATCAATCTGTGCAGAGTGACTGGCAGGAGAAGAGCGTTTGTTAGCATAAGTGGGGATTTCTGAGAAAGCCCTCTACTGGGAAAGATTTGTTCATCTTGCTTTCCTTACCCAGGAACATTTGTAATAAACGTGTGTTTGGAGAAGGTGTGGTTTAACGTTAGGAGACACTTCCCCAGAAGTCCAGTGAAGGGCATGAGATAGCTACAGTGTTCAATGTTCACATGACTCTTCAGATCCTGAAGTTCAATTCCTGTTCAGATCAATAGAAATCCCTATTTAATTTCAGTAGTAGTTGGATCAAGACTTAAATGAAGAGATAGGACCCTGTCCCACCTACTTGTGATTTATTTTGACTGTAGCTACAAAATGGTGGGTAGGGGTTCAGGTAGCAGATAGGATATTTATACTAATTTCTAACAGTTTTTCCTCAGTAGTTTGTAAAATGAAGCACTCAGCACCACTCCTTCTCATGAGTGAATGAGAAAGAAGTTTCATTCAAGCTCTCAGCAAAGTGGATGAAAAGTCCAGGTCAATTTTTGTGAGTTGATAGGGAGCCAGGCTTTCTGAGCTTCTGATCACATGCCAGTAGTGATTTCATTGTGATGCAGAAGGAATGGGGTAAAGCTTAAATGGCACCAGATGGAAAAGCAGAGCTGTATTTCTCCAGCAGCACTTAGCTTTTAAAACAGAGGAGTTGATTTTTGGCCACATGATGCTCCTTGACACATGGTTAATCCCTGCTATGTAAAAGGGCTGAGTGATATGGGGTGTCCATTTTACATGAGTTGATGGCACAGCTTCCACGATACTCTTGAATTCCAGATCTTTTGCGTAGCGTTCCAACTTTTCAGATGATTTAGATGTAATTTATTTGGCAGTATCTCTCTCCTTAAGCTGCCTGGCTAAAGAGGATAACATAACAAATGTATCAAAACATTTCTGTGTACATTAGAACATATGTGTTTCTGAGTAAATATAAGTAGAGAAAAGAGACCTGCTGAGTGAACTGCAAGCAGAGGGCTGTCTGGAATATGTAAGGAGTGCAAATGTTTCATCCCAAATCTGGCTACAACCTGAAATTTTAAGCGGAGTGGAAATTCTGTTAAAGTTTATTTTGAGGAAACTTCCAATATTTTGTTTTCATTATGTTCTTGAAACCATGTACACTTGGTCAGTCAAAAAACACATGAGACAGCACAGGACAGGCTAAACCACTAGGAACAAAGCAAAAATGAACATCTCGTTTTGTTTAGACTTGTTCTGGAAATCTTACAATACAAAACATTCCCAAATTTGACCTAGTTCTGTAATGAAATAGAAAAGCATTTTTTAACAAAATGAGTTCTTGATTAAAAACTTCTAGTGAAGTCTAATTGTGAAGGAGAATAGAAAAATGGGTTGTATGGTGGTGTGGTCAGTAGGCAGTTGGTGTGTGAAGTAGCACCCAGGGAGCTGGAGATAGGATTAGGCAGTATTAGAGATAAGGTTATTGTGTAGACTGGGTCACAGGGGATTGGGTTTAAAGTGGAGTCAGATGTGGGAGGAGGTCAGAATTGGTCTGTATAATACAGATAGATTTGTGAAGCCAATGTTTTATTCCTCTCTGGCTAGCTTGCATGCAGGAAAACACTAAATACGCACACTACTTACACAGGCTACGCTCTGGGCTGCAGCACTGAAGAAGTTCAAATTCTACTGATAATCTGGAGCAGAGGCCGTCACATGAGCACAGGGGCTTATCTGTTCATCATTCTGTTTAGCACACTCATCTGCACACTCCATTCTTTTAAGCATAGTTGCTGATTAACGCTCACAGTTTTCCTGAGAGGTCATTCAGGACCATATCTGTGCTTTTCAGTTAGCGAAGCAGCGTCTTGGAGCACTGCAGTGACTTGCTGAGGTCTACAAGATTAGCGTTGAGGTTGGAATTAGACTATGAGACTTTTTGGCTGCATTGTAAGGGCTCAGTACATTATACTTCACTGCCCCATGTCATAAGTACAGAACCAGCAGCTAGGAGCCATAACATATATATGGGTCCTCGGGCTGCGTTTGTGGCTGGGGAGAGATGTGTTCTAGGTGTACGATGGATCAGAGACTCTGCTTTCAATAGATTGGGCTCTGAGAAGGGATGGGCAAAAAGATACAGATCTGGGAGAGCAAGGTCTGCAGCACAGACCTGGCCAGAGAGAGGTGGGTATGGGACACGGGCTTCATTTGCCAAGGGCAGAGAGAACTGGAGGTGGGCACACAAAGCAGATGAAGTGTGTGTGTGTGTGTGTGTGTGTGTGTGTGTGTGTGTGGAGTTATAGATCCTGTCTTTATGCATCACATTGATCTCATTCATTGTGTTATATAAACAAAATGCTAAGTATAATGTCAGGGTGCTATACGGGTTTATTTATTTTTAACTCATGGATGACTGGCAGTTTCAGTCTGGATTCTGTCTGGTAATGAGATGGAAGACGGTCCAGGTCTCGTGGGAGATCTTTGTCAAAGGATTTCTGGAAATTAAGACAAATGCATTTTCTTGATTATATGTATAACTTTGTCACCTGGGAGCTAAGTCCAGCACCCTCCAAGAGACATGCTATGCAGGGGGTGGTGAAAGGACTTACTACCATTTGCATGCACTGCTGAATGGCTGAGTCAGTTTGTGATACGTGTTAAGTTGCATTTAGAAATTTGATTAGGGGAAAAACAGGAGGGAGGCGGGTGCAAGGTGTGTTCTGCATCATGCAGGAGGAGTCTGGTGCAGAAACAGTGAAAGCAAGACCACCTGGTGCAGTACATCACCTGAACAGAAGAGGTTGGGACTAAAATCTGTCTCATAACCAAATAGTCATGCCTGACTTCTCTGCCGGTGGCTACTCACTGACTTGCTATTTGTGCTGTTTCCCATTGTAGGTGGGGTTTGAGTGAAACCAATTTGGGGATTTGCAAAGTATTCCCTGATGTAAACAGAGTGCTAAATCAATAGAGACCAACACCTGCCAAAGATCCATCTCTTACCACACATCTGGATACCTCTTTCTCACTCTATCACCACCATGCTCTCCAAAGGTAGTCACATTTCCTTCTCTATTGGAGGAACTGTCAAGGACTAGGAGGGTTTCCTCCCTTCAGGTTTACACACTACATCCTGCATCCAGCTCTGGGGCCAACTAAACTACAGTGGACCTAGGCTGCAGAACCTGCTTTAGAAATGAGCCTGCTTGCCCTGATGGGTTTGCAGTGCTCACTGCTGGCTCATCACCAGGCATTGATTTCCATTTCTCATTGCTCTGAACTCTTGTATGGCTCATACACAGTGAGCTCAGTCTATCTGCTATGAGCTGTCAGAGGAGGGGGTTAGAGGGGATGTCTTTATCTTCTGAGTCCTCCCACTGTCAAAATATTTGGCAAAGCTGCGTTATAAATGGATGTGCTTCTGCCTATCCCCACCCCTTTTCCAGGTTGCTCACACCTTCTGTTCTGCACACATCTGTTCCCCTTCAGCCCAGTACTGTCTGTCCACCTCCTTCTCCATCTATGCATTTAATGGAGGTTGGTAATCCCGTTAGGTGCTTGGAGCAGGCGCTGCCGAATTTGCTTGCAAACGCCTGTGCCAGGTCGAGTGTCATTGCCAGCAGCGCTCTTGGCGGGATGAAGGTTGCATTAGTGAACAGTAATTGAAATGCAAAATAACATTTTGATCGAGCGAGCAGGCTGTTTATTTATCAGATCAATAGCCAAAATGCCCCATCTGGAGAAGTCAGTGTGATAATAAGTGATAGCATTCCAAGGGCAAACGGAACAAGCACAGCGGGGAGGACACGCGGGCAGGGTGGGCTGGGCTGGGCTGGGTCACACCAGGCTGGGGGTTGCTGAAGCTTTCTTCCTTTGGGGTCCTTTCCTTGAAGAGGGTAGCCCCCTCCTAGTAGTGTCTGTAAAGGGTTCCAGACATCTGGATAGAGAACAAAGAGTGCTTAAATTCTAGATGAGACAGAGTGCAGACATATCTAAAATCATGTGCAGCCTTCTCCCTCTCATGCTGTGGTAGACACAGGGCCATGATCAGAGTGCAGGCTGCAGATGATGTAGTCCAGTTACGCAGTGGGTTTTTTTGTTTATTTTTTTGTTTGTTTTTTTTGTGTGTGTGTGATTTTTTTTGTTGTTTTTTTTTGTTCTTGTGGTTGGTTGGTTTTGTTTTTTATCTTTTGCTTTAGTGCATTATGTTTCCTGTAAAGGTCTGAACACTCTCTGTGATGGTCTGGAAATATGAAGTCATAGTTTGGCTTCTGTAGCAAACCTACTGGAATGATATCTAGGTGTATCCACATAATGAAGAAAGGAGAGATGTGCAACGGTGAGGAATGGGGTTGTGTATATTTGCATGATAAATTTGTATATATGCATACCTGGTATACACAGAATATAGGCTTAAATGTTACATAGCTTTATTCAGTATATATCAGAAAGTTACTGCATGAAAGTGTAGAAGCAGCTGTAAATCTTTGTGGGTGCCTGACTGCCTATCTGTCTGCATTGCTGTGTCTGTCTTGGCTTCTGTTCATCCACTAGTAAGGATGCTAATGACCAGGAACAGGAAGTGAAACTGAGGTTGAAGATCTTGCAGGCTTGCTTTTTTTTCTTTCAAGTTCCAAAATAATAACAGGGAAAAGTGAAAAATTCCTGGGAAGAGGAGAAGTTCTACTCATCATGATGGAAAGGAACATCTTATTTTTTTAATTTTTTTTTACCACATTTAGTCTACTTTTCAGTGATGTCAGTTTGGGAGGAAAATGTAGTAAATTTAAGAGTATTTGGCTTTAGAATTTGTTTTGGATGGGTTGGTTTTTTTTTTGGTTTCTAGAGAAAAGAATGTGCAAGTTAAGCCTGAGTGATAGGGAAAATGAAGTATGTGCTTGTTCTGTTACACAATTTTCTGTCTAAAGAATGGTTTGTTGCCCATGGTCTTCTCATCTCTTGGTTCAGGCAAGTAAGAAAGCAGGACACCATGGGGTCTGAGGTGGAGCTGGGCTCAAGTGGGCTGGAAGGTACTTTGTGAGTCAAAGCAAACGGGGACTGTCTGGAAGATGGATGAAATGGATTTAGAACAAGTCATTAGGGTTCAAGGCTGGAATTTGGGTCAGCTGCAACTGGCTACTTAGTATATGCAGTCTGTTGTAGAAAATCTGCTAAATACCTACCAAAGACTCAGCAAAATTGAATCTTTGGGATACCTTAAATAGATAGCTAAAGGTAATCCTGTATGTTAGAGTAGTCTAAGGTGTGCAGAAGGAAACTGGGCGTTTCCATGTATCATCTAGTCTCTTCAAACCTGTGGTGTTTGTTAGCTGGTTAGCTCTTTCATGTATTCCCTTTCTATGCTTGTTCAAGTGCTGCATCTTGGTCCCAGTTTGTAGCACGAGCCTCTTGTCTGTCCTTGACCCCCATGCAGTTCTCCTCTTGTGCCTCCCTCCTCACCCATCACCCGACTCGCTCCCACTTCCACACTCTTCCAGTGATTCTGAGAGAACTCCCACATGACAGATCCTGTGTTTGCTCTCACACTGTTGTCTTGCTTTGCTTCTGTAACATCTTGGAAATGGTTCCAGGAGAGTCAGGGATTAAAAAAAGAATTAAAATTGAAAAGCACTAATTGCCCATTGTTATTTTCCATGCTGTAATTTAAATGGAACTAATTTCAGTCACTGTTTTTCAGGATCCATGTGGTTTTGAGTAATGTTTCTAATGATGAGCCACTTAATTATAGACTTCTCCAAGAGCTATAGGTGGGATCTAGACAAAGTCCTCTATCCTTACTGGATTGTCTAGGCAGGGATGGGAGAAAAAGGCAGAATCCTGACACAACTATAAGTTTTGGGGTGTAAGAAATAGAAACCCTCCAAAAAAATTAACAACTGCTCAAACTCAGAGAATTCTTAAATGCCTCTGGGCTGGAGAACAGAGAAGTTCAGATTTTGTCTGAATAAACTTAGTGCCCTTTCAGTAAACTAGTATTCAGAAGGAATGTTGATTCTTTAGTCTCTTTTTCACATTTGTTTCTAGGATGATGTCCTTGATAGGTAGGTACCTCCCATCCTAAGTCCTTCCCCAGACACTCACTGGAAATAAGCAATATTTCTGGGTCTTCCTTTTTTTCTGCCATAGTTTGTCATGAATTGTAGGCAAGATTGAAGGGAAGGGTGCCTTCAATGGATATCTTGAAGTACAAGGCAGTGCAGGCTGAGGAATTTACACTGGTGGCAGTTTTCTGTCAGAAATGCTAAGAAGGTACTGAGTGAAAGAAGAGGTCCTTGTGAGATGAGACGAGGGATCAGGCTTGGATGCAAAAATGAATCTGACATGAATGACTCTGCTGGAGGTTTTTTTTTTCGTTGCCCAGCCGAAAAGGTGAAAGCAAAATTCTGACATACAAGTGTTTGAAGGGTGCTCTACTGAATATGTTGTTGTATGAGTCTCATTCACAAGTGTCTGAAGGACACTGAAGGTACTAAGAGAGATATAGATTAGAAGTGCCCTAGATAGGCAGAGTATAAAGACATTCAAGAAGAAATGAAGGTCTAGCTGAGCATTTCAACAGGGATTGAGTTCCAGCTTTGCCATATGCAAGCAAAATTGTTGAACTAGTGTAAGCAATCTTCCAAATGCAGAAATATTGGGGGAAGAAGGTACAGAAAGGTACAGGCCTGGAAATGTGAAAGATAGAACAATAACATGGGGAAAAATGGTTGCTGGTAGTATTTGGATAAACAGTGAATGGCAAGTAAATCCTGGTCCTTGTTTTGCTGAGATATCAACAGTAAGTGTAAGCCAGAAGCATTATCTGAAGTGCTAAAGCAATTCACTCTGGAGGGAGTGCCATTAGTACACCAGAGGGCAAGGTACCTTTGAAAGGCAATGTGTTAATAAGAGAATGAACTGATAATGTGTGTCACACCTCCAGATTAATTGTCACTTCATCTGTGTAATACTTCTTACCATTTACTAACAAGAGTGTTGTCCTAAAGGTGAAGAGAAATTACAAGAAGGAGGAGAGGGATGAAGGCTAGCAGGAAATCCATAATGTCTTCTGCCCATGAGAAGGCTTTTTGTTTATTAAGCAGCCTTCAGACAGTTTGCTGTGGCAGCTTTCATCAGCGTGAGCTAACTTGGGCTAGAGCAGATCTACTGATACGTAACTGGGCTCTGGTTATGCAATGGGTCAAAGGGATAAAATGTCTCCTGGGCATTAGACAAGCAAATACTCTTTGTGTAAGGGCCAGAGTATGAGCACTTGCTGTCCTGCATCTCTGTATCTTGCAGAAGAGCCCAGCTTGGGCCTCCTTTGCCCACTGTTGTGCAAGGAATCTATTCTTCTAGTCTACATGGCAGAATTGGTCTCATGCCACGACCCACTTTGATAGATCTTATATAATGCCATTCTCCTCAGGGCTGACGACTGGAGACTGGTCTCTAGCTAGGCTCTTGCAGCTAGGGAGCTGTGGGATTTTGTTGGCTTCCTTACATATTTACATTTTAGCTTCTTCAGCCTCCTGACTCAAAAGTTCTTCCCCTGACTTCCTCAAATTATAAAGCAAATACAAAAAATCCATATCTCTCTTCAGAGCAAGGGTAAAAAGCAGGCCAAGTGTGACACATTTTTACAAAGTAAGCCAGGTTCAGATGCTCAGCAAAGCCAGAAGCAACAGAAAAAAGGTTGCAATTGGAATTAGGATGGCGTAGCTCGCTTATAATACAATGCTGGCAGTGGGACCTTCTTAGAACCTGACAGTCCAGGTTGGTGTTCATGCTGTGGAGTAGAAGTCACATAGGGCTTTTCACTCCAAATTAGAGAGCAAACTCATCAGCATTTTGCTAAGCTATGGTTTGTGTTTGTTCCAAAGACAAGTATGTAGTGTTTGTGTGGGCATATTAGGGACAAATGCCTTACAAACAGTCTTTCTGGGTCTTGCCATACTATACAGAATAGCAGTGTAGACCACGCAAGCCAAAGGGAGCTGTTTCTAGCAAGCACAACAAAATGCTTAGAAATCATAATTTCACTCCAGAGAAGAATATTTAGGTTGATTTGAGGTTCTAACTCTCTTGTCCTTTATAGCATAGCAAAATGCTGTGATTTAAATAAAAGCCTGTAAAGCCTAGCCACTGGTAACTTGGCAATTTATGTTTATGATCTGGTGTCCAACATTTTAATTAAGCCCATCACCTATGCAGTACCCGAGCTCTTGCCTACCCCCAGAGAGAAATGAAGTTTGCCCTGGGAACAGGATATGTTACTGTATGATAGAATATGCCCAGAACAGCTTCCTGGACTGTGGCAGATATGGCTGAGTTATCCACTGTACAGAAGTGGCATATTAGCAGATCCTGTTAATCTTGGATTGTTGTGTGGAGAGGACCTGTCAGTAAGGATGAGGAGGTCTCTCTAGATGATGTCTCTCTCATTTGAAGTCCATATTGAGTAGAGGAGCAGAACGGGTGAGCGTGCTGAGCCTTGCCTCCTCAGCACCACGGCAGGTGTCCTAAAGCAGGGAGCCGCGTGTGAGCTGTCCATGGTGTGAGCTGGGGGCCCAACAGGTGGGCCTCTGAGCTCCATGACATGAACTCTTTGCATACATAGCCTAAAATTACACAGGCTGTTATTGCAGCTGTCATGTCTAGCCTGCCACTTGGAAAACATTATTTCTGTCTCCTGTATCTAAAAAAAAAAACCACCTGACAAAATTTGGCTTGTTCCTGGAGTTGCGGCGAGTGTTTGAGAAGCTGATCTATCACTTCTCAGCCAGCTGTGAGTTGTGAAGCTCTCTCATATGGCCCGCAGAGGACACAAAGTCTGTGTTGCCCAGATGGCATCATGGCATGATATGCACATCTCATTTACACATGCAGTGTAAGTTTGTCATCTGGGCTAACAAATACTGATAGTAAAAATAGGCCTGTAACCAAGAAGAGGTTGGATTTTTAATCTCTGTTTAATCATTTGTGTTTCCACAGATTAAAGAGTCTTTGATTGGTCTAAAAATGTCTGTGCAGTCCAAAGTGTGGTTTTGTCACAAGCTGAGAGCTGAAGTGAGCAGGTTTATGGTGGCAGTCTTCTCCATTTTCTTTGGTAAAGCTTGAATCCACTGTGAGGACTCCCCACACCTTCACACCTGAAGGTTGTGACCTTCAGGACTAAAGCAGAGTTCCACAAGCATAGCCATAGGGTATCTGGAAGTTACAAGCTGTACAGGCATGTCGCCTGCAGGGGTTTTCAATTTTATAGTAGATCTTAGGACTTTAAAAGTTCAAGATTTAATTCTGTCTGAAATCCAGGTCCAGCTGTGAGAACCACCAAAAAAGCCCATTTCTGACCTTTTGCTTTGTTCCTTGTACCCACAAAAAAAAAAGAAAGTTTTGCCTGAAGAGTGTCTGAGAGAGTGTTCTCTTGCTCACTCTTTCCCCAAGCTCATACTAGTCCTCATATTTCAGCATGCATTTTAATGACAATTTCAATCTTAATGTTGGATATCTCCAGCACGTTGGGTTGATGGGTAGATGATTTTATCAGAGTATACAGGTGGAGGGACTTGCCTACATGGCAGAACTTCTGGTGCCCATTCCTACCTTCCTCCAGGAAACTGGAGTATAGCACTGAGATAACCTTGCGTTTCTTATTGAAGACCACGTAATGAGAATCAACCACTAGAGAACATCAGCAGCTATGCCTCTAAACTTTCCTAGCTCCAGTTCAAAATAGGGAGTGCTGCATGGAGAAGGTGCAGGGTCAGATACTTGGTTTTGAATCAGCACTTAGAGCTCCTCAGATGGAATTAAGTTACTGAATTCTGGATACCTTAGCTGATAGAGAATCCTTTTGGTGGGGGAAAGTTACCATCTGTTACAGATCCGGATATTGTTTTAGCTGTCTTGCTAAGCAGGTGTGAGAGGTGGGTCTTTTTTTTCTCTTGAGTCAGGTGAAGGCTTGTAGATAGATAATACTGAATTCATGTCATTTTCATATCTAGAACTGGGGTAATGAGGTGAACATATATACAAATGACTATTTCTGGCAAAAATAACCTCAAAAGATGTGAAATAAAATAGCCTTATCTGCATGGATCCCAAACTTGTAATCCTGGAAGTTTAAAAGGAAGAATAGTGGGGTGTAATATTTACTACCTGGATTTTATAACACTAGTCTTTCTCCTTTTCTGGTCCTGTCCATCTGGCAGTCTTTCCCTCTCATAACTGCTGTTGTTTCCAAGAGAGCATTGAACTCATAAGCAGTCCATTGTAGAAAAGTAGCAAAAGGTGAAAGGCTAGAGAAGAATTGAAGAAACTTGTGACATTAACCCAACATCACTGCCCAAAGGAGATAACACTAAAGGATAAACACTATGAGTGCTTAAAGCAGAGTCTTGACTTGGTCTAAAACTGCATACTTACGTCCAGGATTACTGAGACCAGAGCATGCTTGTCTGAGGGCAGTTATGGGCGCACAAAGGCTAACAACATCATGAGTGATAAACAGCAGTGGGTTTATGAAGTAGAGGAGTAGAGCAGACCATAACCTTTCTTGATACAATTAGATAGTGGGGCAAAAAGAAGGCAGTGGATAGACTGTCTCTGGACCACGCATGGGCTTTTGACACAAAGCTGTTCAAGATCTTATTAGGGAAATTAGATCAAATTGGTTTCGATACAAATCCTGTGAAATGAATCATGGATTAGCTGACAGTGTAAACAGAAGGGTTAGAGACATTCTTTATCCTTCTGCAAAGGTGGTGTCCAAAAGGGCATTATTTCAGTTTTAAATATTCATTAGTGACCTGGAGGAAAATGTAAAAGATGTAGTTCTCAAATTTACAGTTGACACAACTGAAAGATATTATAAACAAATCAGAGTAGAAAAAAGAAGATCTAGGCTGAAAAAATGAGCATTATTAAAAGGCCTTGGTAAAACAAATGGCAATTAGCAGTGCATGGTTTAAAGATGATACTGGATCTAATTTGGAACAAGGAGAATCCAAATTTCATGTTGTGCAGAGCAAGGTGGCAAAAGCAGCTTATGTTTGGAGAGGTCCCGGTGAAACAGTGGGTATCAAATGATGTGAGCTGCTGTGGAGCCTGATGGCTGGCAAAGATGCTGCTCGGTTGGTCCATAAGTCTGCCTGGCTGTGTACTTTCCAGAGTCTCTCTCCCCTGTGGCATTGTTGCAGCATGCGATTTGGGGCACCTTGCTGCAAGAGAGACCCAGGCAAATTGGAACAAGCCCAGAGAACGGCCACAGAGGTGCTAAAGGGATTAGAGGGAATGACCTATGATGATGAAAGGTGAAAAGAACGAAACATTTAGAACCTCTAAGCCTGTTACGTGCACACAGAAATAGTAACGGAGTTTCCTGTGCCAGCACGGAGGAGAGTTGGATCAAGTCTCTCTCCTTTTACATTCCTATTAAGGTAACTAGAGCTGAGCAAAATGGCTGTTCATCACTTTGAACTCTTTGCAAAAAATGTGTAGCTGTTCTTTTTGAAGTTCAAGATGTTTTATATCCTTGCCAGAGTACACTCTGCGTCTTTCTTAAAAATCACCACAGGATCTCCATGAGACTTGTAGAAAGTCAGAGCTGGTGAGGCTGAACACAGTGTGTGCTGCCCAGCTGTAGCTAACTATGCGAGAGGTACCAGAGGCCATAAAAGAAAACACTACCTCTGGGATGGGTGGAGACACCTTAGCTATGATCTTTGGTCTGTCTTGGTCCTAAGGACTTTTGTCTCTAAAGCGTTCGTTCAGATCTAAATGGAACTTGCTATGTATTACTGACTCTTGGAAAGGAACAGGAGCATCCTCAGCCCTAAGGGTGTAGGGGGGGTTGTTGCTCTTCTTGACTGACTACCAGACAGTCACTGTAACCACCAGCCTCTGTAACTGAGGTTGTGAGTTGAGAAGTGAGTTGGTCCTAGGAGACTGATCTTATGGTTGTTGTTTTTGTTGTTGTTGTTGTTTTGGTTTGTTTGTTTGTTTGTTTCTAGTGGAGGGAAACACCTCACTGAGTCTGTCTGAGGCAAGCCCAGCCTCCCATAACTTGCTGGTGACAAAACAGTGCTAGTCTTCAGGTCTATCAGTCCAGCACCAAGATCTTTTTTAAACAGTGAATCCTGTTTGTTGCATCTTCATTTCTTCCCAGTCAGTGAATTCTAGGCTTTTTAAGAGACAGAAGCTGGGATTTGAATTTCCCTGACTGAATCTGACAGTACAGCTCACCTCCTTGTCATGCCTTTTTCACAGTGTTGTCCTCTCTCTGCCCTTTACATTGCAACCTCAATTCCTTTTACTGTGGAGTTCCTCAGCGCAGAAGAGTGTTTTATGGTGGTTTTGCCTTCCGCTTTAACCCTAATCTCATGTTTCTGTGCTCAGTGATCTTCAGGTTCTTACTACATATGGACCTCTTGGGTAGGGAAAGGTTCCAGAATCACAGAATCACAAGGTTGGAAAGGACCTTCAAGATCATCTAGTCCAACCGTCATCCTATCACCAATACTACCCACTAAACTACTAAACCATATCTTGTAGCACCTTGTCCAGGCGCCTCTTAAAAACCGCAAGGGTCGGTGACTCCACCACCTCCCTGGTCAGGCCGTTCCAGTGCCTGACCACTTTCTGAGAGAAAAAGGTTTTCCTGATATCTAATCTAAATTTCCCCAGGCGCAACTTGCGGCTGTTACCTCGAGTCCTATCATTAGTTGTCTGGAAGAAGAGGCCGACCCCCTCCACATCACAACCTCCCTTCAGGAAGTTGTAGAGTGCAATGAGGTCTCCCCTGAGCCTCCTCTTCTCCAGACTAAACAATTCCAGCTCCCTCAGCTGCTCCTCGTAAGACTTGTGTTCCATACCCCTCACCAGTTTCGTTGCCCTTCTCTGGACATGTTCCAGGGCGTCGATGTCTTTCTTGTAGTGAGGGGCCCAAAACTGAACACAGTACTCGAGGTGCGGCCTCACCAAAGCTGAGTACAGGGGGATGATCACCTCCCTGCTCCTGCTGGCCACACTGTTTCTAATACAGGCCAGGATGCCATTGGCCTTCTTGGCCACCTGAGCACACTGCCGGCTCATGTTCAGCCTTGCATCGATCAACACTCCCAGGTCCCTTTCCTCATCACTGTCTTCTAGCCACTCAGACCCAAGCCTGTAGCGTTGCATGGGGTTATTGTGGCCAAAGTGCAGGACCCGGCACTTGACCTTGTTAAACCTCATCCCGTTTGCCTCAACCCAGCAGCCCAGCCTATCCAGATCCCTCTGAAGGGCCACCCGACCCTCAGGCAGATCGACACTACCTCCCAACTTGGTGTCATCTGCAAACTTACTGAGGGTGCACTCAGTCCCCTCATCTAGGTCATCATTTGTAGTCGAGGTCGATCGTCTCAGAGCCGGCGCAGCCGGAGCCACAGCGCCCGACCACGAGTTCTGTGATTAAGGATGAAACAGAGAAGGAAAAATTAAGGGATACTTGGGTCAAATGAGATCATAAGGATGCAGGACTGTGAAGTTGCTGTATATCAAACATGTACGTTCATATCAACAAACACACAGAAATGGTGTATATAACGTGCACTCCAGCCTTGCTCTATTACGGAATGTTTTGTCCTGTCCCCTAATGAGTCTAACCTCTTGGCAGGAGGAGTTGCCACAAATACCAGGTAAATAGGCTGAAACTGAAATAGAAATAGAAATTACCCACATGATCATGGTGTGGTAACTTTAAACCAGCAGAGCTTCCAAGAAGAAAAGTCAGGCATCCCCAGCCAGTCAGAATTCTTTGGACGTGTCATCAGGAAAATCACTTGCTTGCATGTATTTAGGTTTTCTTAAAAGCCGTTGACAAATTGTCTTGCTGGAGGGAAAATTTGACCTCTCAGGTTAATACTATTATCAATTTAAAAGTGTCCGAGACAGAAAAGAAAGAATAGGCATACCCTACCCAGGAAAGAAAGGGAAGTAAATTTTCAGCATGATATAGGTTAAAATGAATGACCCACAAAGATCTGTGGTGTGGTGTTTGATCCATGCGTTAAGGATGTACTTCCACTTGGAACGGGGCGAACAATGAGACTCTGGAGATGACACTAAATTATCAAGAAAGACTGAAGAACTCCAGAGGACTGTAATAAGGCTGGGTGTATGGACAGCATAGTGGTAGATGAAGTGCACTGTTGACTGTTGCAGACCGTTGCATAATAGAAGGTATTAATTTGATTTTTTCATAGATCTTAATGAATTTTAAATCAACTATAGCAACTCAGGAAAAGATCTGAGGATCTCAGTAGGTAACTTGCTGATACTGTCTGTTGAAGAAATTGTAACAATTTAGATTTTAATTTAAAGAGGAAAAAACAATATAAGGAATTAGATAAGAGTGGAGCTGAAAATAACGTTGAAAATATGGTAACATCACTAGGTAATAGATGGCGTGCCTTTGTCTTGACTACTGTTCAGACCTTCAGCTGGAGAAGTGATGGAGCGGTGCCACTTTCATGCTGGTGAGGAGTTGCCTTACTGAACTCGTGCAAACCGAACAGAAATAGCCAGACTAGAGGAAGTTTAGAGATGGATGATGGAGCAGATAAGAGGTCTGCAAAAACTTCTGCGTGAAGAACAAATATATAGATAAGGAAGAGCTGAATGAGGAGAACACAGGAAAAGTACATTTCCTGAGGAGAAGAATCAGGAGATGTTCAGGGAACCAGAAAGGCTGTGAATACAGAATGCATGATAGAAGTGGTTTTTTTGTTTGCTTGTTCATAGGCTGCACAAGTAATCCCTGGAACTCATTGCCATTAGATATCATCAAAATTAGCAGTGTTAAAAAGACTGAATGTTTATATGAGCAATAAGATTATCTATGACTACAGTAAATAAGCAGAAGACCTTGCAAATTTGGTAAAGATGCTATCCTTCCATATACTTTAGAGCATAAGACACTCTCTAAGAAGTCGAAATTTGAGAGAAGCTTCTCCATGCAAAAGTCTTATACTAGTAGATAGAAGAAAGGTTAAGATATAAGATTAAGCTGGAGGAAGCTTTTGATCAGATGATTTTCATTCTGTTTCTGAGCTCCCTTTTTAGTGATGTTAATTAAGGGAAGGAATGAATTCAACATGAAAATAACACGAAGACTTCTGTATTACAAATGAAAATTCAATCTGAGCAGATCCTTCTTGCAGGGTGCACTCATGAACTCTTTACTTAGAGCCAGGGCAGCACATCCTGAACTAACCAAGCATCTTTTTCATTTGGCCTGCCACAGACAGGCTTATTTCTTTCTGCTGTCCCAGGGGTTACCTGCTGCAGGTACATTGTGCCTCATCAGCACGGATACCCCTTCCCAGCACTGTAGCCTGTGAACAGCCTGAAATTGTGATCTATGTGAATAGCCTTGACTTTCTCCTGGCGTGAGCTGGTGGGAAGTAGGCAGGTGGTTCTTAGTGAGTTGTGTTCATGCCCCTGAGGAGAAGTATCTGTGTGGAGTTGAACTGCCTGAGCCAACTGGAGTTGGACTGAGGTGGGAAAGGGAGGGCTCTCTTTTGGCTGCCCTGGAGCTGCGTTTAGCCAGGAGGCCACTGAGTGCCTTTGCTCTCTCTCTGCAGGCTGCTCAGCAGAATGGCCACGGAGGAGCGGCACCTCTCCTCCAGCTGTGGGTCCTTCATCAAGACCGAGCCCTCCAGCCCATCATCTGGCATCGACGCCATCAGCCACCACAGCCCAAGTGGCTCCTCTGATGCTAGCGGTGGCTACGGCATTGCTATGGGTGGCCACCCCAATGGCCTGGACTCACCGCCTATGTTCAATGGAACGGGGATTGGCGGTGGGTCCTGCCGTAAGCGTTACGATGACTGCGCCAGTGCCATCATGGAGGATTCGCCCACCAAGTGCGAGTACATGCTTAATGCGATCCCCAAGCGGCTGTGCCTGGTGTGCGGGGACATTGCTTCTGGGTACCACTACGGCGTGGCTTCCTGTGAGGCGTGCAAAGCCTTCTTCAAGAGGACTATTCAAGGTACGGTGTACCGATTTTTGTCAGTCTTACCAAGGATCAGAAATTCCTTAGGTGACTTTGAAAACCTCAGTGCATGTATGTGTAGACAAATTGCAGTGCATTGATCCTGCATGTACAATTCACATATGAGGTATACGTCTGTGTCCTGACTGCCAAAGGCATGCTGAAGATGTGCACGCATACAGGTACAGCACTATAGCCAGAATTAGGAGTGCATCCAGGCAAACTCCAATATCCATGGATGCTTGGGTGTGCTTGTACAAGCAGGCCATGTGTGAGCATTTATGCCTAAACACACAGATACCTCCTATGTTTCCTACACTCTATAACAGAAAAAAAAAAAAAAGGACAGAATAATTCACCTTGCAGTAGAAAGTGTATTGGGTTTACCCAGCTGTGGTGGGTTGACTAGAGATAGGCATCTACTGAGAGTGAGCAGCTGTGTGAGTACTTGGTCAGGGTCAACCCACCACACCAATGCTCCCTTGACTCCCATTAAATGAAAGAAATGCACGTGTGGGGAGAGCATTCAATTTATTTTTGTTCATTGACTGGGCTAGTCATGTCTGATTACACTCAATCACTGGGGATGTTCGACTCTGGAGTGGACAGAGCAGTATAGGGTGCATTTCAGCCCAGATCTCTACAGAATTGACTATTTCTAGCTTGATTTCTTAGATTCCAGATGTGTCTCCTTACCAGTATTCAGCTGTGGAAATAATCACTCTGTATTGCTCCACTGAGTCTTCTTCTTTCGTTATGCCATGTGGAAAGCATGTCCATCCCTAGGGTATTGGCCTGTACTTCTGCAGAGTTTCTGTGATTTGTCATTGTTGAATCTCCTGTGATTGAACTTTTACTTGCATTTCTGACTGTCAGCAAAGACTCTGTTCCTTTTCCAGTGCTTGGACCCATTCCCAGTGTTTCTTCTTGGCACATTTGGGTACTAAAGGAGGGACAGGGTAGTACTCCGAAGGAAAGCCCTAGGGGCTCCTTATACAGGAAGATACCAAAAAACTAACCCCTCATGGGAGCAATACAGGAATGTCTCTGTGGCAGAGCAGAAGATAGGCTTAACCTGAAGAGAGAGAAAAAGACCTAGGAAGTTTTGAAGAGTTTTCAGAAGAATTCAAGAGAAAATGCTGCAGAGTGACAATAACTAGAGCCCATATCAGCCTTGGTAATATGTCAGCTGACTCCTTCCTAGGAAGGGAGACTACTTCCCTCCAACCCCCTCTCCCCACCACAGCCATATTCTCCGTATGGTTCCCTAATTGATTCCTGTTAACGTGTAACAGACAGAGGGGAAGGAGTAAGTGGAGATTTCTCTCACCCTATCGTCGGCTTGGGCTAGTGACCAAGGCACCAAAATGCTTCAATTCCCAGGAGTGGGAGAGCCCAGTGTGCTGTGCCGAGGGTGAGCTACGGAGCTGAAGGCTGAGTGTGGGGGGATTGGGTAGGAAATAGGGCTGCACGGTTCAGTTGAGTCAAGAAAATGTGCGGTTCCCACGGCGGTGCTGCAGTGCATGCTGTATCCAAGCACAGCCCTGGGTATGGAGGGAAGGGGTTTAAGTATCTTGTACAAGAGACAATGAAGCAAAAACATTTCCAAAAGGTATTCATTCTTCAACTGTATTACATTCCGTAGATGTGTTAACTGGCTAGCTGAAGAAGTGGGAAAGTCTTCTTCCAGGCTGCCTAATGTCTGTGTGGTGCTTGCAGAAAGCATGCAGACACGTCTTACACAATTGCATTCCCTGATCGTATCTTCAAGTTCTGGTATCTGGGAATGGTGTTGAGTGAACGGTTTGAGCACAGGGATGGAGCTCCAGGTGCTCTGGGGATGCAGTAGCTGAATTTGTCATCAGGCTTTTGTGATTTTGGGACCAGCCACTCCACTTCCCTGTGCTTGAATATTGAAATCTGGAAAACCAATGACTATTACAAGAGTACTTAATCTGTTGGCTCTACGTTCGGTAACTTTATTTAGCAATAGGCGTGTAGGCTGGTATAAAATGGGTATAAATCCTTCCTGGATGGTTAGACTACCACAGCCTTATCTAGATAGCTCTGATCATGAGGCAGAATTTCGTATTAAGTTCCCCTCTCAACAACAGCTCCTCCCCACACACACACTTCAAATGACACCAGTTTTTCTTTAGCTGCATTAATACATGTAAAAACTGCATGTATTGAGGCAGGAGGATCTTGCAATAGCCCCTCTGCTCCCCAGGCTGCTGCCGCAGTGGTGAAAAAAAATGGACACCCAAGCTGCAGATCTCTTTTGAGTTAAAGTACGGCAGAGCCTGGCAGCTCTGCCACTCACTTTCCCCCTCAGCCAGGTGAGGCCAAGCTGTCCCGGACACCGTGAGGTCCGTTGCTTTTCGAGAGATGGGAAGGAGATAGGATGAAAGCCAGGAGGAATATGACACAGCTGGTTATCTCCAAGGTCACTACTATAGCTATGTGGGAGTTTTCCATCAGTAGGATTCTTTGAAAGAAGAGCAGAATTTTTACCAAGTCAGAATTCCCCCAGGAAGACTTTGATAGGAGGAAAAAAAAAAAAAAAGGAAAATCCAAACCGTTGATTCACTTCAAGCTGAATTAGAACGGTTGGTTTTGCCAAACTAAGCCAGGATCGCACACCACATCCTAATCTGCTCTGCAGGTTAAGAGGGGTCACACCTGTGACCTCTCTCCTGTTGTGTTACATGACCCAAGGCAAGGATCAAGGCCTGGAAACCTGTGTCATTTCCAATTTGCAGCACTGGCAATGCGTGAGTTATAAAGGCGAAAACTTGAGA
This sequence comes from Chauna torquata, assembly GCA_013399475.1. Classification (NCBI taxonomy): domain Eukaryota; kingdom Metazoa; phylum Chordata; class Aves; order Anseriformes; family Anhimidae; genus Chauna; species Chauna torquata. Next base: position 273,095 of record VXAL01016943.1, read on the forward strand.
CCAGATGACAGCACGCGCCACTGGGCTGCACGCCTCTCTCTCTGTACGTGTTATTTTGAACACCAGGGTGGACTTACTGTGCTTTGGGGAAGAGTCAGAAATTTTAAATTGACTTGAAGCAATTTTGTTCAGCTAGGCTGTCTGACAAAATTCTAATCCTATTTCTCTATCATTGTATTGCTTTGTGGGAACTGTGCTTTGGGTCCCCATTATATTCTGGTGGCAGCCTGCATTTACCTCCTTGATGCAGGTATCCTTAGTAAAAACATATGCCATTTGAGCATTGTGGAAGGTGCGGTCTGGCCGAGACAGGAGAGAATCTGGGTTTCAGGCACCTTGAAATGTGCTGCTATTGGTGCTCAAGGTAGGTCTGATCTGAAATGAAGAATTTCATATTAGTTAAATGAAATGGAATAGGTGTGTTACAGGAAAGATAATGTGTTTTGGATGTTTCTGAATTAAAACTTTTTAAATTTCTATTCCTTGGAAATCCTAACTAATCCTTTCATCCAAATTTAGGACAAATTCAAATGCTGAATTTCTTACAGGATACATATTCTTAATCTAACTATATGCATTCTTTTAATAGTTTGTTCAGTAGATAGAGCATTATATATCAGTCAAATATATTGTCGTTATCTTTTGTTCATCAGTTGTTACAACTGGTGGGTAGTTTTGCCTTTTCTGGATATGAAACTAATAACAGAGCTATGTAACCATCCTTTATTATTCAGCATATTCATGACTATGACTACCCTTCATCTATTTTTCATTTTCAAATAGTGAAAATTAAAGCTATTCCTAAAATGACTCATTAATATAAAATAAAATCTTAAAGCTCAGCAAAATAAATCTGAGTTAAGATTCCCCTCTCTGATCTTTGTGAATCTGTTCATCGTTGGCTTGGAACTCATACCCATAAGGTGATGCAACAGGACTTGCAAGAATTTATACTGGGGAGAACTGGTTATTGGAGAGTCAGAGAGAAGAGACATGTTTACCATCATCTTCTGAGTGGGCAGGTTGTATGTCAGGCAAAGTGTCTGCATCTGTGGATTCCCTGCTTGAGTCTTGCAAGCTTCAGACTTAGTAAGTGTAGCTACACAGCTGCTGTGCTGGGATGCCCTTACACCAATATGGGGCTTAAAATGTGGATAATGCAGCTTAGAGGATTTGTGGGGATTTACAACAGGCTTGTAACAAAATCCATAGTCTTCTATGGCCTCCTGGTTGTCATTATCGTGGTCAGCGTGGCTGCTGGGAAGGTAGGAGCAGCTGAGAGATTTTTGCCCATCTTCCTGAGTGGTGGAAGAGTCTTCCTGTCCACAGGAGCAGCAAAGGGCCTGTGGGATGCAGGAGGGAGGTTTGTGGCCCTGCAGTAGCAGCCATGGCAGTCGGGCCCTGTCCTGTCCCTGTGTCCTTCTCCTGCTACTTCTCAGATGGGAGTTCACAGCTGAAACACAGGAGGTGTTCTAAGATTTCCAAAAACTTTTAAAGCATTAAAAAAAAAAAAAAAAAGTGTGGTATTTCCAGGATCTGGTGCCTGAGTGCTGTTTATTATCCCAGCCCTAGCACTTGGAGTCAGAAAACCATCTTCAGTCCAACTCAACTCTGTTTTGTGTTTTATTTTAGCATCAGTACGTCTGTAGAGATTGCTCTGTGCAGAAGGATCTGTTCCCTGAACCTTCAGTAAATAAGTATTTCTGTGTAAGAAACCCCAGTGTCTGTGAGAAACCATGTCAGGCTGAGAGAAAGATGTGTGCTGCCAGTAGAGAGCCCCAGCGCCCATCTCCTGCACCCACATGCAGGCAGAAGGATGACTTGAGTGAGGCTGTGCAAAATGTCCAAGTCCTTTTGCATGGAGCAGAAGCCAGGTGTGCCACCCTGAGAAGGCAAACAGTGCTGGTGTGAGACCCGTAGCTAGCCCCAATTGCTCTCATAGTGGCAAGAGCCTTGGCTCTCTCATTTCAGTTTTAATTACTGCATAAGCCATGTGAAGTAAAATTTTGGTTAACCTGAGCACCAATCCAGGCTTATCTCACCTGATTTTCCAAAGTCCCATTTTTCTATGAGTGGTATACACACGTACTAGGCTTTTTTTTTTTTTTTTCCTCTCCAAAAGTAGGAGCATTCACTGATGCTTGCATATGCTCAGGCACCTAGGTCAGGGATATATTCTTGGAAGCACAGGATAGCCCTGCTGAAAATCAGGCCTCTTGAATCAAGTGCCTAAATACAGACTTACAGGTCCAATATTAGAATCCCTTTCCTTGAAAACTGTGGCCTAAAAAATAACTCCTCTCACCTCACTCAGATCATTGGAGAGATTTTCCTCGGATTTTCACAAAGTAGCTGTCCTCATAGCAGGACTCAGACTGTGATGTCTCAGCTAATTTAAGCAGAAGGTAATAGAGAATCCATTGCATGCATATTATCAGTGTTCTCCTGTCCTGCTGCGGAGGAGGTTGGACTGGTGCCCGCTGAGTGCAGAGGCACTGCTGGTCTGGCACTGCGCTCACCATGGGCCTTTTTTAGAGTTTTCAGGTCCCTTTTCGCTGGGACACCCAAACGACCAACTTTCCTTTGGAACTGAAGATAAAAAAGGGTTAAGGACAAAAGTTTGTGGATCCTGAAATTAAAGGCTCATCAGAGTTAGTTACTTGTTGAAAAGTCTGGTGGCTTTCTCCTGCAGACTGTCACATGCAACTGTACCGTGGAGGCACTATACTGACTGCTTGATGGGACTTCCATAAACCTATGGTATTTTGCAAGGAGTTCTTGAAAGAAAAAAAAAAAAGAGAGAGAAAAGAAAAAGGATAAAAGGAAACAAATGCATGAGCTGAGAAGGCTATGATATGGATTTCTCTGGGAATTCCTGCTTGAAGCCCTCTGGCCCCACCATGCCAACGGAGAGTGGCACCACGCTGCTAGTCACAACTGCAGCATGCTGCATCAAATCATTGGGGTGAAAGACGTGACATTTTGTCTTGAGTTAATAGAATTTGGCACTTAGTAGCAGATATGTCCAAATTTGGGCTTTTCCCTGAAATTCAGGAAAAGCTGCAATCATGTGGCCCAAAGAAACAGAGGAGAGGTCCATGTGCAGCAGTGCAGAGCAGGATGGAGAATGCAAGGAAGGGAGAGGAGAGGGAAAGAATGGTCAAAAGGAATGAAGAGGAAACCAGAAAGAGAGGAGGACTGTTTGTTTGTTTCAGAAAGCAGAGGTTGAAAAGGTTTTAGCTCTAAAGACTTTCCTACTTACTTCTGTTTGATCTTTCCTGAGTTTCCTTGTATGAGCTGGAGAAGGCTTTATAGAAAGGCAGGATCAGAAAGTAAGTGGGGAGCAGCTTGTGCTTTCAGTGCTATACTAATTTTGAGCTCATCTCCTCTGAGGAGCCCTATCCGTAACTTAACCAGGGGCTGTGTGGGATGTTACTGCATTCCACAAGCTCAGGCAGTCGTTCTCCTCTTCCGGACCCCCCTACCAGAGAGCTATGGTGACCATGGGATCTCTTGGATGACCAAGTTCTGGTGTGCAGTTTTCAGGTGCTCCTATTATGCGTGCACTGGAAATTATGTTCCAAACTGTTTAACAGTCAAAGGTCCCCATTTTACAGAAAATAGGGTAATTTTGCGGTTCTCCAGCATAAAAAACATGATCTATCACTTTAATAGTCCTTGGCTGTTCCTTAGCATCTCTCATCTAAAGGCTTTAAAGTGCAGTTAAACCTTAATGAATCAAGACTCACAATCCCCCCAGAAGGTAGGTTTGGTGCTCATTTCATTTTGCAGATGGGAAGACTAAGACACAGAGAGGAAGTGATTTGCCCTCCAAAGCTACGTATGAAAGCTTAGAACAAATTCAGGCTCTGATCTTGTCACCAGCTACTTGGTTTTTCTGAAGCCGTTTTTTAGGTAAATCTTGTGCAGTGGCATCAGTGAGGTCCTAGCAGGTTCTTTAGATCAAATGTAAATATTGCCTAAATCAAGGAAAGCTCTTCTAATAAATGACAGTTCAAAGCAAGGCCTTGCCTACTAGATTATCCCATGTTCTGCCCTTTCCTTCTGGGTCGCATAGTCTACGATTCACAACACACAGGTTGTCCGAAAGTTATACTCGCGTACAGACTTTTCTGTGCAAACCCTTGTGCGTGGAGGCCGTTCCACAGGGCCTCGCAGCACCCCCAGCTGCTGCAGCAGAGGGGGAGCTTTCTCCGAGCCCCCTGCGCCGGCGGCTGGGCAGGCGGTGTGACTGCCAGCCTCTGGGAGGCTGCTGGAATTTCGATGAGTTAATCTCATCACTTTATCACAGGGCACTTACAGAAATTACTGGGAGCTGTGAGCAACTCGCTGTGCTGGCAGCCGGCCCCAGGACCCATAAAAGAAATTGAGAAACTAAAAAAAAAAAAAAAAAAAGAAAAAAGTCAGAGAACTTTGTTAAAGTTTTGGAGACGATAGTTTTTCTTGGACGAGTTCTGCTTGGGTAATGCTGATTGTGCCTTCCCTGGTGATGTGCCTGTTTCCTGCAAAAATGGCAGGTATTGCCCCCAAGCTGTAACTTTCAGTCCGTGCAGTGCAGAGCGCATTTGGGGCCTGATATAAAAGTCTGTTTGCTTTGGCGGCATTGTCTTGTGTGAAGAGGGTACACTGGGCCTCGCCTCCAGCATTTACCCCCGTAGAGAGGGCTGTAAGACAGTTGCTGGTGCTTTCTTCCTTGAGACCGGGCACAGTGTGTGTGGAAGGGGCACGCAAGCCTGTGTTCAATGTGAAGTCAATAAGGTGTACTGAAAGGGGCGTCCCGACAGTGCCTGGTGTATTTTTTCACCTTTGTGTACCAGCAAACCCCATGGCCGTTGCCATCCAGGAAGGGGAGCTTGCCCAGTGCCCACTCTCGTCTGGCTCTGCTGCTCTAACAGGTGTGATCCCAGTAAACAAGTGCCTTTGAGAGCTGCATATTCAAGTTTTACCTGCAGTGTATGTATGGTACCCAGTACCTACTCTGACACTATCATGTATTAGTTGTGATGTAGGCTTCAAAGACCATTCCCAGTACTTTGTCAAGGGGAGGCATGAGGATGTTGGAGGATTTGCCTGACTTCGTAGAGAGACCTTGAGCTGCTGGAGAGGGCTGTCATTGCCTGCTGCTGTTAAGGGCTTGGTGCCCTTGGTGTAGTGTCTCCGTGTTAGGGGGCAACTTTTCGACCTTGGGAGCACAAAACATGAAATCTTATAGTTTCCAGAACTCTGGTCCTGGCTTTGGTGTGCAAGGTGAGCACTGAAACTAAGGCAAGACCTTCCAAAGTGAGACTGATTGAGTTTTATCCCAGGTTTATTCCTGCTCTGTTCCTTCCTGAGTGGGGTACAAGTATCAGATCATGAAGTCAGGGCCTCTGTACTCATGAGTCTGTAAGGCACTGGAGCTCTGTGTCTAGAGTAGGAATTACTACTGTGAGATCAGGCCTGAATCTCAATTTCCAGCTGAGAACCTTGATATGTTGCTGGCTATTGAAATGCAGGTGCTGCACAGTGACGAAATACAGTCTGAATGGAAGCAACTTGTGCAGCATTCTCTGTTCCTGCAAAGTGTGTTTTGGGCACAGAGGAGCAATGGTGAGAAATGGGATGCTGGTCTGGAGTTTAGGGTCAAATTGCAGGTCTTGTGAAAGGCAGGAGGTGGGAGTAGAAGGTTTGTAACTATCAGACAGATCGCATTTAAGCTTTGGGGGTTGCGTGCTCCTGGGATTTGACCCAGCAGGGGCCAAGCATAGTGAGATAAATCAAATGGTGCTTTCTTACTTTTGAATCTATGCTCTGTCTTTTAACTCGGGATTCTCAATTGGCTTTCCAACTACTTAGTTAGACCCAAGGTCTAATCACCCGCCACACAGAGCGGTGCGTATTACTTGTTGGTCTTTATGCAGAGGAAGGAAGGCTCTTGCACAAGAACATAGATATCCACTGTAGAAGTAGGAACAAAAATCAAGTGTCCTGTCCTGGTGCTACTAAACTCCGAGCTTCCTTTCTAATCTGATGGTATACAAAGTCCAGACTGTGTGTCCTCTCTGCTCTTACCTATGCTCCTTCTTAAAGCTCTGAGTGAACTCTTAAATCTCAATTTCCTGTATCTGAACCACCAAAACAACCATTCTTCTGAACTGATTGTAGAGTTTAGAAATCCTTTTTGGAGCTGCCTGTTTTACCCAGTAGCCAGACTGCCTTAAATACATTGTCATTGTCAATGTGTCATTGTCAAGCTTAGGTTTCCAACCCTGCTCCACAGCAAACACTGAATAGCGCTCTTTGGAAACATCATCTTCAAAGTGAATGGCAGGATGGAGACAGCTATTTCTGTTTGTTGTCTTCTAGGACTAAATAATCATTGGATTACATGTGATTCAGTGTACTTCCAATTACATCCTCATATCACACCCCTGCATCCATGTTTCAGTTATATACTTGGCTTATGATAAACTGCGATGTGACCAGAAATAAATTTGGGATGCTTCTTTTCCTGTTTTTTCTTGGAGGCGGTATTATGAAGTGATTGTAAATGAAAGGGAATGAGGAAAGAAATGCTGATTTTCTCTGCAAAGGGATGAGAGGCAGATGCACAAGTTCTAATAAAGTAAAACTGAAAAGATTTGCATAGATAGCTTGCATTCATTTGACAGGACATCTTATCTATCTTTCTCAGTCACTGCTTCCCTGCTACCTCTAGGATGCCAGCTGGCAGGAGGAAGCAAAGGAAGAAATGCCACCTCTGAGCTCCTTGGTCCCCTAAGCAAGGCAAGAAAGGACAGGTGACGCCCATCCCGCAGATGTGGAGTGAGACTGGCAGCAAGGGGAATGCTGCTAGTGTCTGAATTGCTCCCACTTTCAGCCCTGGGCTCCAGGGAACAGGCCAGATTATAACTGATGCAGCACAAGGAGTGATGATGTGCTTGGAGGACACAGTGTTCCTGAAAGCCTAGCATGGAGTCTGCCCCTTGGATGGACAGGTTTCTCCCAGTTCTTACAGCAGTATTACTTTTTTCTGAAATGCATTCTAATAAGTAGTGCTGGGTTCTCAAAGATCCATCACAAGCCAGCTGTGGCTTCTGTGTGTGTATGTGCAAATGAGTGAGCAAACATATAGACTGATGGTATTGGGAATATTTGGGCACTACAGCCTGTCCCTGGATCAGTGAGGACAGCATGGCTGCTGGGTGACCGTCTCTGTGTTTGATTGCAGGGAATATTGAATACAGCTGCCCGGCCACCAATGAATGTGAGATCACGAAACGGAGGCGCAAATCCTGTCAGGCCTGTCGCTTCATGAAATGCCTCAAAGTGGGGATGCTGAAAGAAGGTAAGACAGAGTCAGATTCAGAATTGCTGTCTGTCCTGACGGCACCTGGAACTCCAGGCCTTGCAGGATCACCTAGGATAACTTACACACTTCCACTCTCTGACTTTTCCAGGGTATCTCTTTACAGGATTTTTAAAAGAGTCAGGATGGGTAGTGACCAACAGGACAGTCCAGAGAGGAGAGTGGTTCTAGTTAGCACCCTCATGCTAGGATATTACTTCCAGCATGACAGCAAATTTGACTGATAACTGGAACCTGGCTGTGCCAGACTTTTTTCCTTTCCTGAAGGAACCCCAGGCTGGAGGGTGTTGCTCTCCTTGCCCTCCAGGTCATTTCACAGTGTTGGGAAGAAGAGGTTCTCGCTTGATCGTGACTGGGTTGGCTGGGCTTTGGAAGGGAAGGATGGAGTTAATGCAGAGTGATGGCACAGTGTGCTGCAAAGGCCTGCTCGTATTCCCACTCAGGAGAGTTTCTGAAGATGGTGGGGAGCACAGGCTTGTCTGGTAGCTGTGGGTCGCCTGCCCTGCCTGCTCAGCCTGCGTTGTGCTCAGCCTATTGATCCGTTCAGCATTCTCTGAGCAGTGTTCAGCTTCTTTCTTGTGCTGCTTTTCCTCCCTTCCCCCCCTGCCTACCCAATCCTTGTCCATTCAAGGTGAGCCACAGGGAATTCAGTGGCAATTAAACACACTCTTATGGATTGACTTTAAAGCTGTGTTTCCTTTGGGTCCCTCAGGGAGAGGCAGCGAGAGAAGGAGGGAGGAGGAAGGAGAAGACTTGCATGTAACCCTCTGCATTGCTGTACCTGGCAGAGCACAGTGCCCTCAGTTTAACCACAAGGAACAGCAGCTGGCTGTGGTCTGCACAAGTCCAGCATGCTGAAGCCAAGATGCCAGCACGCAGCGTGCTTCCAGGTCATACCATTTTAGCAGCTGGTGATGAATTGCACGATGTCACTTGAGCGTGTATTGCTTCGCACTGGCGCTCTCTCATTTCTTGAGAGGCAAGTTGATGGCAGCCACTGTTGTTAAGAATGTAGATTAGATGTTAAACCCTGTCCTGTTCTTTGATGGATGTATAGTTTCTGTGGTTAAATATCTTCCTGGTAGAGCACACCAGCTACCAAGGGGAGGAGATGCAGACTTGTGTAGTCTGGCTCTCCCTGGCCAGGGTGCAGAGGTGATATCAGAGGGTCTTGATCTAATCCTGAGAGGGAGGCACCTGCTTTTGGAGTTAGAGAGGGACCACTGGAAACCAGCTCCTCTGCAGGTGGTAGTTCTGGGGCGGTGTTATATCCCCTCACCCACACGCCAGTCCATGCTAGTGGCACTGGCTTTAGTGGGGGCGCAGATTGGTTATGAGAGAGCCTACCCATACAAATCCTATAAAACAACTCTAAAAGTATGATGTGGCTCCAGTCGCTCTGCAGAGCAGCAGCATGGGTCCAGACTTGTTGGCTGCCTGTGTTTGTGCTGCCCAGCATCCAAGCAGTTGAGCCACTCAGAGCTGGCAGCTCAGGGAGCAGAGCCGCAGGAGCTCGTGCTGGCCTGTCTGACTGTGGCCGGGGCAACCTCTGTTCCCAACTGTAGGAGTGAAGTGCAGTCCAGAGCAGGGTCTGAACTGTGGCTTAGCCTCCAAGTTGTGTGAAAACCATTAACTCCTTCCAGACTAGAGGTAGGCTGGAAAGCAGTGTAGGCTCATTCACACCATGCTGTGCCTGAACTCCTGAACCCCATGGGATAGTACCCAAGACAAATTGGAATTTGACTCTTAAGGGTGTTTTTCTGCTGAAGTGTCTTTAGTTATTCCCATAGGGATTGATTCGGCATCATTATAGCCACTGGGGAAGGGTTGTTTGCTATTGATGTTAATTTATCTGTGATCCTGCCCATAATATTTAGAGCTGTGGAATATACAGTATAAAGATTTATTGATAGCAATGGGATGCAAGAACATGTGAAAATATCAAGGGAAGCAGAAGAGCCTACAGTAGCAATCTGCGAACAGGAGTCTTGTGTTCTAACACTGAGTGGTCAAGTGATGTAGGGCATGTTTCTTTTTTTTTTCCTTCTTTTGCTCAGTTTCCTCAGCTGTGAAATAAGGGTCATCTGCTTTGCAAAAGGATTGTGAGGACCGATTAGTTAACTTTATGTGAAGCCTGGTGGAAGCGCGAAGTATTAGTATACAGAATTGAATAAATACACATCTTTAAAAGCAAAATTCAAAAAGGAAGAAAAATGGTTTCACAGTCTTTGGTCTCCACAGAGCCAGGAGTTTCTGGAAAGAACAAATCCATAATTGTTTGACTTGCTCAAAAATGCAGAATTGACAAGGGATTTTGGATTAGAAACGGTTCATTGTTTTTTTCCATCTCTGATCTGTCATTCTGTTAGCTCATCCACCCCTTTATCTGCCAGGGCAACAGTGTTCCCTGCTGTACATTTCTAGTAGTTTGACCATTTTTAAAAATCCGATTTCTTGGCTGTCCGAGAGAGCCTATCCTGCAGTCCCCATGCACTCATTAAGATAAGATGTGCCTTGATGCCCGAGCTATGATTTTTTTTTTCCTTTCAGTAGTTCCTCTTCCTGTTTCTCCTTTGCCTTGGTTTACCTCTCTCTTCTTCCTTGGGTTCATCCATGGCAGAAGGCAGTTAAGCCAGATTCTTTCTCATGCTTGATTGCCAGGAGTTTGGGGAAAAATGGGCTTGCAGTTAAATGAGAGGTCTAGAAATCAGCTCCTCTCTTGCCATGTTTCTCCTTGAGGTCCTTGGCATTGGGCTGGTAACTTACTGGGGACATTTCTGGGTAATGAAACTGTCCTTCCTCAGGGGAAGAAGAGTATGATAAGCCATTAGTACCTAGTTCAGGGCTTCTTCGTAAGAGAGGAAAGATTTTTCTGGTTATTGTCCTTATACATGATGTACGTACCACGTTCTGCTCGCTGGACGTGCAGCATGAGCCTGTTTTTCAGGCAGGGGACACCACTATTCGAAGATGTCAAAAAACAAGTAGCAATGATTTCAAGCCTCTGCCTTACTCCTGAAATGTTCACCTTGATTCTGCAGGAGCAGACTTAGGCCATCCCCTTGGGGAATGCACATGAGGGTCACCTGGCATGTTCTGTCCTTCCATATGGGCTGCAGTGAGATGAACGGCTGATTGTGGCCCTTTAAGAACTGGGGAGACTGCCCCTAGCAGAGGTGCAGGTTGTTCAGGCAATGCCAAGTGAATGAGGATCAGGGCAGGAAGAGAGCCAGTGGAGCAATCAATAGGTGTCTCAGATATCCAGGCCACTTTCTTTAAGAGATCTCCGATCAATGCATTGCAACAAGGGAACTGCACGGACACCAGAGCTTTGCTGTCTCAGGTTCTCCAGGCGTGACATGGCAGGGCAGGAGAGAGGCGCTGGGGAAAGCAGCAGGCGGAAAGCTCTGCCCATGGAGCCCAACTGGCTCAGATGCCTGCAGTGTTGGCCTGTCTGGCTGCCTGTCTCTCACTTTCCCCTTCCGTCTGGAGTATGTCCCCAGAGAGCACTAATTAGCCCCTCACTCACAGGCTCAGATCGGAGGCTGCCGAATTTGGAGTCTGAGATTCCAGCAGATCCCAGCCATGGTGCCCCTGCAGAGAGGTGCTGTCCCTAGAAAACCTGTGCTCTGCTGCTCTCAGCCTTGCTGAAGTGCCACCCTACAGGAGGAAGGACTTGGGGCATCTCCATAGCTTTGTCCAACTGAAGTGCATGCTCTCCTTGTTCTGCAAAAAATCAGGAAGACCTGAGCAACCTGTGTTACAGCTGTCCCCAAATGGAGATGATGTTATCTACAAGGGCTCCTAGCCAGTGGGAATGGCCTGTGGGGGAAAGCATGCTCTGTATCTTGCAGAGGAGAGGCATTTTTCAGAGATGGGCACCCCTGTCTTTGGCCACCCCAGTGCCTGTCTTTGCTCCTAGTGTAGCTCTTCAGCTCTAGGTCTCTCTGGGTCTCTAGGATGATGGATAGAAAAATTTCAGTGGTTTGGCAGGTCTCTTTTAAAACCTCAATATACCTTGTCAGGTTTGGGGAGAATATACCCTTGCCATTCACGCTCTAGCCACCCATGGCCTTTCTGTTCTACAGCAATTTGCTTGTCTTCAACAAGAGGTGGATGTAATTTCAGATGACACATGGCTTTTTTAAGTGGGCTCAGACATTTGATTTTGGACATTGGCTGGTTAAACATAGCCTCCCAGTGTGGCCCTCCACACCTCTGCTGCCTTTCTGAAGTCACAATCCTGTGTGTCACCTTGCAGAACTATGACCCAGGCGAGGACATGATGAGGACAATGATGTTAATCCTTCCTTTTATGTTAGTTCATGAGTGGGAAATGTTCCGAGGACATGGGAAGAGGGGTGGAATATAACAGGTGAGGTGCAATGGGATGTCGAGGCCCCTCAATACAGAGCTCCTCCTTGGGTGAAAATGACAGACAGGCAAGCAGAGGAGAGGCAGTACTGGACGTACCAAGCCAACAACAAGGGTGCTATTGTAGCCCAACATCTGGAAGGCTTCTGGGCAGCTTTTAGGAAGGCAGCAACTGCAGAAGTTCATAAGCAGACTGGCTGTTGTCTGGGCATGTGGTCCTTTACTGTTGTGGAAGCCCTGCAGAATATTTTCTTCAATGGATTCCCACAAGTATTGTTTCTGCAGCTGTGTGGCTCCCTGTTCTGTGCTTCCCATTGCAGGTCTGCAGGTTCCTAGCAGTGACCAGGGCTTAGCCCTAACAGTCACTTCTAGCTTTGAATGAGTAACTTTAGCCTTTCCAAAGCCGCATCCTCTCAGCATCTTCTCTTAGGATGCTGTATTTCCTTTCATCTCCACTGCAGAGGGCCTGCTGGAAATCTGCAGAGACCCAGATGGAGCAAAAACAGCTCTGAAAAAGAAGCAAAGCTGGGTCGCTAACACTTTCATGAAGTGCATGCACGTGTGTGCAATTGTGTGTCACATCAAACAAAGGCAAACTAAACAGCAAAGAAAAGAACTGCTTTAAAAATCTTATCCAGGCTTTGAGATGTCATCAATTATTTCACCAGCCTTTCAGTCTTGTTTTTCTTCTTAATACGTGTAATGTGCATTACGTTGCTGAAGACTGGTTGTCTTCTGCTCCCTGTCAGTGCTGAGACTTCTCTATTCAGAGGCCTGCTCATGACTGAGGTCTAAGCATAACTTTCTGAGATGTGTGATGAATGTCTTCTATCCATTTCTTAGCAGATACAACTGGTTGGCTTCCAAGAAAGAGGGCAAAAACTGAAAGGGCCCTTGGGATGTATTCTGTGGTAGACAGGGTGCACCTTATTTCAGAAAATATTTATGTCTGGAGTCTCCTAGATGCATTTCTTGTGATAAAGGTAGGAGTGGGAATTCCCAGGGTAGGAAGACTGCCTCGTACAAGATGCTTTGCCCCACTCTGAATGTCTCTGATGGCAAGTTGTCCTCTAGCCTAGCCTCCTTGCTCTGAGGAGTCAACCAGCAGCTCTTTCTTGTGTGGTGAGGATGAAGTTCACTAATGTGAGGAAAGAAGGTAGGAGAAGGAAGTCTGGATCTGGGTGCAGAAAAGGGAGGCTTTTTAACAGCAAGAGAGAGTTCAGGCAACTAGCCAGGAAAGGCATATGATTTATTTTAGCTGCATGACTCTCTTTCTTCCCAGAAGTGTATCTGCTGTGGTGTAGTAATCCCAGGTACAACCATGCCTTTCCCAGGCTTTGTTCCTTGTCATACTAATGCAATTCCGTAAGAAATGCTAGAGAACACGTTAAAATTCAACAGGACATCCAAATTCTTTGTTACAAATCCCCCAAGCTCCTGGACTCCTGTCTGTCTAATCTGATATCTGATGTACTCATCACTAGAATGTGTGGATACAGACACTGCAGGGCCAGGTAGTGAAATATGAATAAGAAGTGAACAGAGAAGAGCCACAGAATTCACCCTGCTCATCTTCCTGTTAGCTGTTCCCCTTTCCCACCTATTTGCAGAGCCGTTGGGAATACCCTGCTGCCCAGGAACTTACAACAGCCTGATAACCCTTGCTGCCAAAGTCTCTGCATCTCTGTGAATGTTGGAGGTGGTCCCCACTTCAATGCAGAGTTGGTGGAGCATGGAATCAACAGATTTCAGATGTGGCTGTCTCTTGAATCTTTGTTCCTCATGTTCAAGACCCTGGCTGATTAGGAAACCCTGTAGCCAGTGGAACTTTCTTAACAAATAGTCCCAACTCTGCAGTTTCCCTTACAAGCTGCAGTCAGTGGCTGATGTCGCAAATGCTTCCCAGGGAAACAAATCCATCACCCCTGGCTAGGCCTGGCTCTGTGATTTTATAAATTGGGTGCAGTCATCTAGTATCTAAACAAGGGATTCCTAGCACTGGCAAATCTCAAACTACTTTCACTTTGTAACTTTGCCTTCATTTTTCACTAAAATCGAGATAACTGAATCAAGAGTGGAGCTCCTGTTCAGCAACATAACTAAACGGAGGGTGTTTCATTTCTATTTTTAAGTGTCAGAATCTCTCAATGGAGCAAAGTGTTTCCAGCAACCTCTCCCTCCTTCCTCCATCCCTGCTTTCAAACCATGTGTTCTCGAAAAGATATTTGATTTCAGTGAAAGCTCAGCTGACATCCCTGCAATATGCTCGGGTTCTTGCTTTGTGCTTCCTGGGAAGGATGAGGGCTCCTCCGGGGATTCTGGGTAATTGGGTTAGTGGCCAGCTCATGTCAGGAAATTAAAAGGCAGCCCCGATCAGGTTGCTGCTGCATGGGATTTAATGGCTTTGTATTTATAGAGTATTCTGCCTCCAGCCGGTGCCAGAAATATCACTATTGGAGGCATCCAAATGAAAAAAGAGAATGAAAAATGATTTTTCTTTCTCTAAAATACCCCTGTGTTTAAAAACAGACAGGCAACCACCCCCATCCTTTGAAACAGGATCTCCAGAAGCAGTGAGTGGCATCCTGATGTCTATATCTTCCACACCCAGCTATTTTCCAAGGCATGAGTTGAGCATTTACGATGTGGCTGCAATTGGGCTGGGTGGCGGCGTGACACAGAGCATCTGCTGCCTTTGGCAGGGTGATGGTAAATCTCCAAAGAGGAGGCTTTCAGTGGATGGGCTGTCCACAAAGTGTACATTGGGATGATGGCACTTGGTATCTGTTCTCTTAACATGTGACTGGCACATCCTGGACCCTCCCCGCACCTTCTGCCACATCCAATGGATTATCAATCTGTCTAGTTTGGTTTCCCCCATTCATTTTGAAACATTGATCTGCCCAGATGAGTCCCTAGGTTCTTGCCATACCTAACTAAATCTCTGTTCTTTCAAACATGAAGTCCAGACTCTGCTGATGTACGTCAGTGGAGATTCAGAGAGGGATTGCCTCTACACAAGCTTACGATAGCACTGTGTATTCCATCACCAGCAATTGTGCTTAGTGCTTTTATAACATGTACAGAAAAGAGGAAACTGATAAAAACTGCAACTGTTTTAAGGATGTTTAGGCACCAGCCGTCATGCTACAAACTTGAAGGCAGTTGTGACAATGCCGTAAGCAAGATCCTCTGAGGTGAGCAGGAGTGGGTTGGGACTGGATGTATGTCTCACTGCTCTACAGTAACTTAAGGCATGTGCATTAACATTTTCACAGGTTCTGGTGACCTACATTCACCAGTGACTCAGCTCTGCTGAGATTCTCAATCCCATTTCCTCACTCACCTGAGAAGACTGTGCTAGCCCTTGGGCTGCAGAGTATCCTGGCAGGGGGAGGGGTTATTTGCTCAGAATTGCCCAGCAAAGCTGTTCTATTTTAAGAATTAAATATTAGGTGGATGCTAGTTCTTAGTGTTGGAAAAACCACTACTGAGGTGAGGACTTCAGGAGAGACTTTATGGCTGCAAAGCCCAAGCAGAGCTGTGTTGTGAGGCCTGGCTGAAGTGGCAGCACGCTGTGTTGGTGGGTCTGAGGATCTCCCTCACCTTTGCAGATCTCTGTCACAAGTGGGCATCTCTCCCTATGCTGGCGGGGGACTCTTCATTGTGTCACAAATCTAAAAATTTGGTTCTTAGTCCGTGCTTATGCTCCCTTACCTGTTCCAAAAGGCTTGTATTCTCTACCTAAATAGACTGAAATAGGAAATTGGACTAGAGAAAGCATTGGTTTGACCCTGCAGGGCATTTCTGAGGTTCCCCTGCTAGTCAGTGGAGGGAAATATCTGTCTGTCATCATGCCTCCTCAAGTAAGTGCCTGGCAGGTGAGGTGAATGTGGATGTGCCTGCTTCTGTCTGTTGCTTGTCAAAGGAGCCCAGATGCACAGAAGAAAACTGTCAAAGTCTAAAGTGAGTTAAATCACATCCAGGGCTGTAGGTTCTTCTAAGCAGCAAACACCCCTTTGGGGATTTAGTTCTGAGCACTCTCTTGGAAAGTCAGTGGGGCTGGGGCTTTGTCATCTTTTAGGTCCTTTTATGAAAGTCATCCGTGGTCTTCTCCTGACAGGCACATGCCTGTGTCTTCTCCTTTCACACAGCACCCCTCAGTCTGCTGCTGTGCAGGTATGGCTGCCGTGAGTGGTAGCGCTAATAGAGCTGCTGTCCTGCTTCAGGCTGGTTATAGGGCTAGGAGGGGAAACAAAGGAGACCGTTTGCATGGACCATGAACACAAGGCGAGTATGTGGGTCTGGGGGTTAGTACAGAGAGCTGGACAAGGTACTGAGGTATTCTTTATTCCCATCTGTCCTTGAAGCCCTTCTTAATTCCTGGTTTTTCAGAGTGACTGGGGGGTGAGGTGAAGGGGGGTCAGCATGGGAAGGAGGCTGTTCATTTGAGGGACAACAATGGCTAGTGCTGCAGAGACACCTCTGCAGAGCTGGCAGCTGTGCAGCTGCCATCAGCGGAGGAGGAGAAGGGTTAGTTCACAAGCTGCGTGGGTTACACCAGATCCTGTATGCTTTGGACCAACCACCTGGGACATGCAGCTTGTGTGTGTCTGTGTGTGTGTGTGTGTGAAGGGCAAGGACACTTTGTGTCCCTACTCCAAGGCATGTGACAGCCTCTGGAACCAGGTATATAGTCGAACATTGCAGGGCTAACCTGTTGTGGTGGTTTTACCCAGCTAAACAGGCGACCTCCACCACAACCGCTCGCTCACTCCCCCTCCTCAAAGAAACGGGGAGAAAATATGATGGACCAGGGCTTAAGGGTTGAGATAAGGACAAGCAGGTTACTCACTAATTATCGTCACGGGCAAAACAGACTCAACATAGGGAGATTAATATAATTTATTACTATAACTAGCAAACTAGAGCAGTGAGAAACTAAAAGCAAACTAAAAACACCTTCCCCCCATCCACCCTCTTCTACCTCCTCCCCCCGAGCGGCGCAGGGGAACAGGGAATGGGGGCTGCGGTCAGTCCGTATCGCTGCGTCTCTGCCGCTCCTTCATGGTCGCTCTCTGTTCCCCTGCTCCAATGTGGGGTCCCTCCCACGGGATGCCGTCCTTCCCGAACGGGTCCTGCGTGGGCTTCCCACCGGCTGCAGCTCTTCAAGAGCTGCTCC